>APFE031049020.1:101918-120367 GCA_000404065.3 Pinus taeda | reverse complement strand
ATGATCAAGTTGCAGAGATCTTTACAAATGCTCTCACAGAGGCGAAGTTTACTAAACTTCGATTTATGGTTGGGGTTCAGGAAGTTGTCACTAAGGGGGGATAGGCTCTAGTGCCTCCTTCCTTCTCCTATTGTGTCATATTTGTAAATCCTTCAATCCTATCCCAAGTTGTTCTTAGGGGGGGATGTTAGGATATTCCGACACATAGGAATAGTTAAGTTCAACTTGGTCTAGTATAGAGTTAGGTTAGAGTTAGGTAAAGTGTGTTTCTTTACCGTTGTACATTTTGTAACTTACAATCCGACGGTCACGATATGTAGTGATCCGACGGTTCATTCTCTCCTCGGTCTTACCGACACTTGATCCGTGGCTTGACACCCGATTGGTCCATGAATTCTATTTAAAGCGCATGGAGGGTCATTTGTAGGTTAACCGTGCATGAGAGAAGCTTATGTAAATTTTCATTCTTTTATTAATAAATTGCCTGGAGTAGCCACGTTGGCGCAGGCCGTGGACTGTTTCCCTCTCTGAGGGTTTTAACCACGTCAAAATACTGGTGTATTGATCTGTGATCTGTTTGTGAGCGGTGTCCTTCTGGTGTTCTGTCTGAGGAACTTACCCTGTATATTCCTACACATTGTAGGCTTAGTTTTATTGTTAAAGTCATTTATTTTTTGACTCCTCCATCAAGTCATCCTCTTCAAGTCAACCTCTTTAAGTCAGCGTAAAATAAATCATCTTCAATCTAATATATTCATGTCAACCTTATAACAGTGACACATCTTTTCATAATGTCACGTTGGATCATTTGTATGGTCGAACTACTATATATACCAACATAAGGACTTCGCATAAACTCAGTAGAAAAGGTTCGGATTTCAAAAAAGGAGATTTGGTGCTAGAACAGAGGACAATAAGCTCACATTTATATCTGAAGACGAGTTTGAAGAAGAAACTCGCATATATCTCAGAAGAAAGGTGTGGATTATCTTTGAAATTGCAGTTCAGATATCATAGTATGGTAGTGCGGATTTCAGTGGAAACACAATAAGAAGGATTCAGTGTCACAACAGTGAAGGCTTGCTTTTGGATAGTTTCGGGGCACCACAGTGAGTAGTTCAAATTACAGAGAAGGTGTCCTAGTATAACAGTGATGAGCTAAGAGAGGATGTTTTAGGAGCTCGGATTAGGCACAGGGATGAACTTGGTGCTACTATAGTGATGATGACTCTGTGCTCTCATAGTTACAAGGTACTTGATGGAGGATTTCTTGGGTCTAGATTGTAAGGGTCTTGGTCGTCTCATCTTGAATCTAATGGAGGAAGAATTTTTCACTGAGTTTTTCCCTCGAGGGGGGTTTTGCCTTAGCAGTGTGCCTATATCTTGTGTTCTTCTATTTGTTGCTTGGTATTGATCTTGATGATAAGAAAAGATAATTAAGAGATCTAATACTAATAATGAAAAGATCACAAGTTATTGTCATTAATAGGGGAAATCGTTTAACTGCCAACTCCTTGAATTTCCCAATAGAATCCATGCCAACAAAGTGATCTTCGACTTTTCCTGACTTTAGCTTTGACACCATGTTGGAAAACCAATGCAAATAGATTAGGTTTTGATTCTCCTTACTTGATAAGTACTTGTGAGTTATGTTGGCTTCATTTACTTCTTTATTATCTTATCATTCATCAAGCAATTACCATATTATATGTGTATGAAGATCACAAAACAAGAGACATAAGATATAGGCACTATGCCAGGGAAAAGCCCCCCTCTAGGGGAAAACCTAGTAAAATATTCTCTTCCTTTCAATAGTATTCTTTGAGACTCTTCACCCTAGACAAAGACCAAACCTTCCCTCCACACCAAGTTAGACTCACAAATCTTCGACCTCTTTCTAGGACTTCCTTCTTAGCAACTTCGACTATACAGCAGCTTTTGGTATCAGGCAGCAATAGAACTTGGAAGACTTCAATCTACCAAACTAAGGCACGAAACAAAGTGAGAGAGGCACCAAAAGTTTGATTTTCTTCTTCTCCTTAGACCCCACCCAACTCGCACTTCCTTTTGCTTCCTTAGACCCACTTCGCACTTCTCCAGCTTCTCTTGAGATATCGAACTAGCTTGAGATGAGATGGTCCAAATGAATTCGACTTGCTTCTATTTATAGGCTTCAATTGAGGTCGGCTTAGTGTCCTTAGGCAAACTTGATCTCTTTTAGGCCAACTTGGTTTGGAGGATACATAAATAATATTTGACTCAATAGTAAACCTCATTACATGATTCAAATGCCCAAGAAGAGTCTCGTTGAAGTTTGAATGCACAATGACTCTATAAACTCAATATTAATCTTAGGAGTCCACAATGGGCACTTTGAATAATAGAATGATGACCCAAGCATGAAACCCATGCTTTAATAAGTCATTGATACAATAATAAAATTTATTTTCTTTATTTTTTTGACAAGTACATTTCATACTGACTCAAATACATTATTGAAGACCGAACCTAGTTACATTTTCGAACACTTTTTTCTAGCTCAAGGAGGCTTTAAGGGCAACTTCGTCCAATGTTAGGGTAGAAAAAGAAAGTTACTTAAAGCGTTTATACTTTGCTTGCAAATGAAGATGGCTTATCAAGATAAATTCAATCTCTAGGACAATTTGTTCAACAAACATGGCCCATACATAGAGATATGCTATATAGAAACATAATTCCACAATGAAGCAGTAAAAGCATGCAACAGTTAGCCATAAAATAGCGAAAATCCCATGATCAATGTATGTGACAAAGTAAAAGAAAATAGCATCAAAGTTGTACTTACATGTAATAGAATATATCCAACCATCAATACATATGCCAATAAAGAAGCTTCGAGATAGGAAAACTTAAGCCAAACATCAAAATTCATCCATGCTCCAATTTGTCCTCCATGAAAGAAATGGGAAATTCTCAAGAGAGAGAATGATCCAATATAAATGATGATACAAATGAATTCATGTCTCTCCTATTTATACGCTTATTAGGAGTTTGAATTACCTAATTGGAGCCTACATTAGCCCATCAACTAAAATAATGGTGCAAATAACTATCTATTGGTGACAAGCCCACCAAACTAGCTCATAAATAAAATAGTAAGCCTCCCAAGAGGTCGAATACTCAATGATTTATGTCATTGGACTCTCTAAGAGGCTTGATAAAGTCCATAAGTGCCAAAATCATGAGTTGGACTTCCAAAAGTAATGGACAAGGGGTTGGCCCCTTGTTCTCCACATAATAAACCCATGGTGCTTCCAATGGTTGTGAGGGCACACAAGTGACCTCATGGGTCTCCAAGTAAGTCGAAGATGCCTTTAGACCATCTGTAAGGGCTCAGATGATGGTGTAAGTGATGTCACATCAACATACAAGTCCTGGGTCGCTTGCCAAGTGCATGGTACATTTGTGGGGCTAGATGGGCAAGGGTGAACCAGGTGCATCTTCTTCGTCCTATTGGTGAGTCTCGAGCAATCTTTGAACATCTCTGGGGATCCATAGAGTTCTTTCTACTGCTGTTGAGGCCCATGGCTCTCAACATACACCCTGCATGACTTTTTCTTCCTTTTCCCGTAAGTGCCACTTATGCTTCTAATGAGGTTACCAAGAGCTATATCCCTCCATAAACTTCTATTTCAGTGAAATTGTTGATTTGGGGTAGCATTAGATGTGCTCTAGCCATGAAATTTGGTGGAGAGGTTGGGTCACATGAGATCTCCAATACCCAGAAACGGTTTGGGTAGATTCTAAACAGTTTAAGAAATATTAAAATAATTAATATTTTTAATGGACTCCCTAAGTCTAAACTTAGGGAAATTAAAATATTAATGTGGATTAATATAAAACTGTGTTAGAATGGTCCAAAAGACATGGATTAAGCTAGATCTAATCTTAGCAGTTGATTAGGGACTTAATCTCGGTCGTTGATATGCCAACGAGAAAAGTATAAGAGGAGGCTTGAGGATCACTTGGAGAGTACACCAGATGATCAGTTGATCAATCATTCTATTCCCTAGAGCGGGGTTTGCTAAGAGAGATAGAATCAGTGATCGAAGTTGCAGCGGAGGGGCAGTGAGTATAGAGAGGTAGAGATAGTGTCGGGAGATCAACGCAGGAGCTAGAGAGAGTGACGCAGATTCAGCCAGGGCTCATGCAGGGCCACAGAGAGGTAACCAGGAGCTATGCAGTGCTTCAAAGAGGCCAGCGTTGCTGACGCAAAGGGCCAGAAGGCTGACGTAGGGCCTCCTGAGGCTGATGTAGGGCCATCGTTGGGCAGAGAGAGGCTGACGTAGTCGAGAAAGGCAGATGCTCAGGTTTCTGGGGCAGATTGGAGTTGAGGAGCTGCCGAAGGTTTTATCCAGGGTTTCTGCCGGGACATTTGTCTCAGACTGAGAGGTACTACTGCCGAGGGCATTCTCTGTTGGGTAAGCCAAATTTGGCACCCAGATTGTACTCTGAAATTGCTTAATAAGAAAACCCTCAGATAACTACATCGGTTTTCCCGCATTGGGTTTTTCCGGGGACATTGGTCCAAAAATAATGGTGTCATTTTGTGTGCTTGTTTCTGTTTCCTTTAGTTGATGATCTGTAATATGTTGAGCATGCACTAGTGTTTATTTTCAATATTTACATTGTAAATAACTTGTTAAGTAATGAAACAAGTAGGTAGGAAAAAATTAGTAAAGTGCATGGAGGGTTTCTAACTGGTAGACTTAGAAACCTCTATAGATATTTCATGCTTCTCTATGATGATGTCACGAGCTCTTGCTTTTAATGCTTCTATGATGCCATGATGCATTGTATCATTTTCCGTGGTGACTCATGATAGCCATATCTTACAACAGAAAACTTGAAATCAGGTACTTGAAAAGAAGTAGGTAAGGAAGACTATCTCAATCATAGTAGAGATCTTTTACTTCCTCTTTCTTGGACTTCTTTTCGGCTTCCTCCACTTCTTTGGTGATATGGACTTCTTCTCTACCTCTTTTGTTATCGTCCTTCTTGAGCTTAGGACAATCTCTTTTGTAATGTCCATATTCTTGACATCCATAACATTGAACCTTAGTTAGGTGGTTCTTCCTTTTTCGAGGACCAAATTTTCCAGAATTTCCTCTTCTCTTTGTCGTAGCAACGTACGCTTGATTTTGCTCACTTGACCCCACAACATTTTTAGCCTTCAACCTGGTTTCTTCAATCTTGCATAGTGACCATAGATCCTGGAATGGAGTAGCTTCTTTCTTCTAATAAATGCTAGAAGTAAAGTTACCCCATTCCTTTGGTAGTGCATTTAATACTACAATGGTCATCTCCTTGCCAGACATTATTTCTCCCAGATCTTGAAGTTGATCCTTTATTTCAGATATACTCATAAAGTATGAGGCTATCCCTTCTTCTTTTGATATCCTTAGCTTGTAGAGTTCTTACCTTAGAGAGATAACTTCTCCTGCAGTGCTTTCAGAAAACAACTGTACCAATTTGTCATATATTTCTTTTGAGGTGTAGAGTTTAGATACATATGGAATGAGGGGATCCTTGATGGATTCTATTAGAATCCTTTGAGCCCTTACTTGCCCTTTCATAAACTTTGCAAGTGCTTGAGCATATTCCTTCGATGGTTTGGTGATAAAGCCTTTGAGATGATCCATCACGTCATTTTCAGTGAGATTTAGATCTGTCCTCTTTTTCCAAGCATGATAGTTTGAAGCTCCAACCAATTTGTCGTTTTCCTTGCAAAAAGACATTTTGACAGATTCAGACATAAATATACTTACTTGTGAAGACGCTTCTTCCACTTGTTGCCCCTTTGAATTTTGATGATGATATAGTTAATAATAGATAACTTCTCCTTGATGAAAATACTTCTCTTCAAGAATGGTCCTTGACCCTACAAAGAGGGAGATCACTTTATATCCTTTGATGGTGATGTCCTTGTTGATGATGATCAATGATGACTTCTTGATGCTTCTTGGCTGATCTTCTACAATGGTAAGGTCCTTGCTTCAATGAGAGGAAATTGCCTTAGAACTTTTGAAGATGATGACAACGTCCTTGATCTTGCTTCTCTAGTAAGAAACTTGATTTATAAGTCCCTTCATCTTGAGTAGGGCCTTTGTGGTCCTTTTGATGACTTGGGGATCCCAAGACTTCTACTGTTGTAGACTTCTTCTTCGATCTAGGGTTTTGATACTTCTTTGTAGATCTTGACTCCAAGATGATCTTTTTAGATTTGCTTTAATGTCTTTCTGGATATTTGGTCCTTGAGTGTCCCTTGATAAGATGCCCTTCTTTGACTTTGTCACCTTAACTCTGAAACCATGTTGAGAAATCTAGGGCATCAAGATTAGGTGATTTCTCTAATGATAACTGCTTGTGAATGATTTTTACTGCTTTAGATTAGGATCTTCTCTTTCTGTAGATTATTATTATGTTATTCTTCATCAAATAATTGCGAATGCATAAACAATAAAGAGACAAGAGACACAGAATGTAGGTGATCATCTCGGGCCAAAACCTCTTCAGGAAAACCCAAACGAATTCTTCTTCTTATAGGGACTTCAATTGATGAATACCAAGACCAAGGTCCCTGACCTATTTCACCTCTTCAAGACCAAGTCACAAGGTTTCCTTGATGAGTTTCTTCTTCCTTGAGTCAACGATAGTCAAACTCCTTGCTTCTTCCTCTCGCCTCTCCTTCAGAATTTTGGTCTCGTGGAACATATCTGCAACTTTAAGCCCTATTCAGAAACCCTAACTAAGGTATATGAGAGAGAGAAACACCTTGATTCCCTTCGCTCTGGATGGAGACCTCCTCTCCTTCAACTCGTCTTGAGAATCACTTTGTTTTTCTCCCAAAACTTTCCTCTCACTATGATTGTGGTATCTTGGTCCTTCCTGCAGTAGACAACCTTGGATCTTTGCATGTGTGCAGTGTTCTAGCCCAAAAACATATCAAAAAAACACTTCGGTGATGATCTTCCTTACTTCGCTTGGTGATGAGACACTTACTTGAGAGCCTCGCACTTTTGTTCTCTTCTTCTTTCTTGACCAAAAGTCTTGCTCTCAAATGGAGGCCGAGCTGCCCTATTTATAGTGTTTTGTCAATCAATATAAGCCAACTTGAGAAAGTCCTAGGCCGACATGTCATTTGTTGTAGCTTCATTGCTCCATTTAAGGCCAACTTGTTGGAGGTTCTTGAGCTTGGTCTTGGTATTGGAGGGTCTTTTGACTCTTTCAGTGACTTACATACATATGTAACATGCCCAAGAAGGGTCTTTCATACATGACATTGACTCAATTGACTTTATGATCAATCTTAAGAGCTCACAATGGGGAACCTTAACTTAAAAATAAAATTCCTTGCTCGTGAAACCCATGAGACAAGCATTACAAAAATAATTTTATTTTCTTCTTCTCATCAATTACATATCATCATAATTACACATGTTGTTATGAAGACCGAACCTAGTTACACTTTTCAACACCCCTTAGAGGGGTTTTACCCTATCTTGGAGCCTACATCTTGTGTTCATTGTTTGCTGTGTGATCTTCATGTTTTGTATGCCTTATAATTGATTGATGAAGAAGAAACATAGTTAAATTAATAAGAAGCCAACAAATTTCAAAGAAAGGTAAATCTAATCTAATTTGCGAACGTCTTGATTTCTCAACAACCCATTAGCCAAAACCCATGTCATTATCATTAGAACCTTTTGACTGGGGTCAATAATACTAGTGCCGGTTTACTAGCTCATCAAGTCGTTACTTGTAGTCATGTTTGGAACCCCTTGACAAATGGTGAAACCTTGGGCCCATTTATCATTCCCACATGTCGTCACATGCTATTGAATGGCAAAACACTTGCCCTATGCTATAAGGCACTCACTCAACCTACTAGCCAAATAACCCTTGGCAATATGGTCTGAATCTCCTCCCCTTGATGCTACAACATCAACATTCCTACCATGGAAAGCATTCTCAACCACTCCAAGCTAGTTCCTGAAGTATACAAATTTCATCCTGGGATAGAGGCTTTGTGAGAATGTCAACAACCTGGTCGTCTGTAGAAATGCATATGAATGTCACTGCTCTCTTTTTGTACCATGTGCTTCGACTTGTGTGGTCATCTGTAGTATCTAATCAAGCAATCCTGCGGGCAACTTCTGAAGCCACACTGCTTCACAACTCACCAAACTAGCTGCAATATACTTGACCTTTGTAGTCCTAAGTGCGACGAATGTCTGCTTCCTTCCCAAGTAGAATCCAAATTGAGTTATCATCTTGATGTGCTCTTCTTGTCTTCACCACTCTCTGCCCAATCTGAATTTGTATATCCCTACAACTATACTTCATCACTTGAGACATATCTCAATCCATATCCCACTGTATCATGCCTGTACCTCAACGCATGTTGTGCCACATGCCTTAGCTCAACCATAAATTGACCGACTTCTTTCATTGGATTTATCATCATGGCTACTTTCGGGTCCCCTGAATTGGGTGCTCCTTCTAACACTAAAACATATCTTGTTGTAGAAATCCTAGTTGCTCCCTCTACCACTTAGCAAGTTAGCTTCTTCATAGTAGTAACCATAGGAGTGGCCATGGGCTTGTTGTCCATCATTCCAAATCGCTTACGGATCGTAACAATATACTTTCGTTGACCAAGGAAGATTGCACCCGACTTCTGCCATACTTCTAGTTCCAATAATTGATGCTTCTAACCAAGATCCTTCATCTCAAACTTAGAGGTCAACTCCCTCTGACACTGAAGCAAGGCTTGACTTCTCCCTCTATTAGGGAAGTAAATCTTTCAGCGACTCCTTCCTTTGTCACATGAGTCCTTAAGTCGTATAATAACAAGATCAACCAAAACTCATTAGATATCCGTCAATCCAAGTGTTGTCACCTTCTGAAAAGAGAGTTCTAGTTGCACAAAGAGGGAAAAAGTAGAGAGGAGGTTGTTGTGCTTTGTAAATAGCAGATTAAAGGGGGAAGAATAGGTCGAGCTTAAATCGTTTTGGAGAAGTTTCCATATTCTCTAAAACCATTTCTTTCACACACCCCATTTTTTCCTTGTTTTTTTAAACTCTAGTTATAGTGACCCATTTTTAGTTCTAGCCGAAATCCCTTGTATATCCAACTCTTGCCGTGTTTTCCATTCCCCTTTGAAATGTTTTAAAACATTCGGAGATCATGCCGAAACCCTTTTTAAGCGTCGGGACCCACATACCATAATTGCTATCAGCCCTTTCCCTTTTTGTGATACATATCCGCCCGACACCACTCCTCGCTGATTGTGATGGAATCCCTCCTCTGTCGATATCACATATTGCAATGTTTCCTCGCTGATTGCCATATCCGCCCGTCAAAACTGCTTCTCGCCAATTGCGATAATTCTTTCCCCCTCGATTGTGATATCGCATCCCGGGATCACACAAGTCAAAGTCTCTTGTCCGCCGAAGTCCCCTCCATCTTGCGATTGCGATGTGCGAGAACCCTCCTAGATGTGATATTTTATGTATCATGCCTTATTGAAGTTTCACGTTCGGGCAATCAGCGAGCACTGTGAAATGTGGTGAAAGGGCCCTCTCCTGTTGCGCGATTGCGATATCCCGGGTGGGCCTAATCCCACATATCGGTGATCACAATTTTCAAGGGGAGGAATTCCCGTCCCGTAAGGACCTTTAATGGAAAACACCGATGCAATAGCTCTGTGATGAAGTAACGCAAAGCTTTAAAGGCGTGGTGGGTTGGTAGCTAAGGCATTTAAGAAAGGAGGTGTAGCATTCAAAATCGACATGGGTTGACCCAAAAAGAGGCCCCTTGTGACCCGAAACCAGGGTCGACGAATACATAGTAAATGAAGACATGGAAGGTCAAGAGGACTTGATAATCCAACATGGTGCTCCACGCAGAGGGAAGACGAAGTACCGCCCAGGGGACCTCTGCTTCTGTACCTTGGCATTAAACTGATAATTGACTGCTCCCAGTTTTGAAGAACAAACAATCCGAGCAATAAAGGCAGAAGCAATGGGAATCCGCTGAGTGAGATAGGTGACCAGTTCGTGGGCAAACAACAACTTGAAGCAAAGGCGATCATAGGGATGGGCATGGAGATATTTGGTTGGTGTGCTCATCCGATTGATTGACTTGTTTTGTTTTCTTGTGATGTGTTGCCATTTATTGAAGCAATTAATTTTTGTAGTCATTTTTGTGCCACAGAGCCATCCTGGGTCGAGACAGCTAGTCGATCTGACCGCTGAGGCTTAGCTGAGATATTTTGTTGTAATCACTGTTCAATGCTCCCATCTCCAGATAAATAGGGGGCAACACTTCACAAAGGTTCAGAATTCGAAAGAAAGAACTACATGTTATTTTCAAGACTGTACAATTTTATGATATGCGTTTTTCAGAATATCAAGAAAATGGTGGCGATTCCTCCTTTGAGTGCTATAGTATGTTATCCTTTTGTTAAATTCCATTATGTTCATGTTTCCTCTCTGAATTCATGTAATCGTAGTTGCTAGAAAAGCTTCTTATGTTCTTACATATTCATTTTTATTGATACTTTAATGCATGTGCCTATATGGATATCTAATATTACATCTTTAAAATTGTGCTCCATGAATCATTGCTCCCATCCTCTTTCATCCATTATGTCTGCCTTCAGCTCAAAAGTGTAGAATTCTGGAGGCTTCAAGCTCTATGTGATAAGTGTAGAATTCCTGACGCTTCAAGCTCTATGGGATGAGTTACTCTATCTCCTTATCCTGTCTCATTTCTTTGCAAAAAACTTATTAAACTGCAGTCCCTTGAACTACTTGGCCTCCACTACTTTATCGTATATTTCTGTGAGTTGTATATGTGAAGAAGTACTAGAAATGCATGGCTTACACCTTTAGATGAATGAACCAACCTCAAGTTGTTTATTATATATATATGAATATATATATACAAAAACATATGTGATGTCTCTAGCTTCCTGAGAATCATATGAGACACAAAATCTAGATGTTCTAGGCACTGTTCTTGTAAGCAATCTGACACTGTCTTTGGAAGCGACAACATCTTTTGGCACTTTTGCGGTGGAACTTATTGAAGGATTTTTCCCCTAGGATACAACAAGTTAAGCACTCTTTGTGTAGGTGAGGAAAGACGTACTGATTGCATCCTCATCACCTTGGTGACTCCACAAATCCCATTATCATTTATCATCCTTGCTTTTGGAAAGCCTCACACTCGCTCTGATACCTCTCAGTAGAAAACCCCATTTGTCTCTGACCCAGAGAAATTAATTTTCAGGAGAGTTTGGAAGGAGAAAACCCCTACTACGTATGCGACTGTCTGATCATTCTTTGAAGCTTCCTCATCCAGCTCCCAACCCGCTGTTATTCACTGCTCAGAATTTGCTCCTAAGATCCTTACATACCATGCTCTCAGTTTAGCTACTCCAACCACTGTGGCTTTGGCCCAAGTTCCTCTGACAAATCTCAATCGCCCTCCATTAATCCAGATGGTTGTTCCGGGTTTCTTACTGAATAAATATGTCCCTCTTGATTTACCTCAACCTCTAAATGCTCTGCCTCAGGACTACCTAAAGATTTTGCCTAGGTTCGATGGGGAGGATGAAAACACTGCACCGAGACACATTGAAACCTTTTGTGCTTTTGCTAATAATCTAAATGTAGAACAACTGGACGTGGTCCTAAGACTCTTTGTACAATCCCTTGATGGAGAAGCCAGAAAATGGTTTAAAGCCCTACCCGATGCCTCCATCACTACCTGGGAGGAACTCGAAAACTCTTTCACACAAAAGTGGGGTGAAAAGAGAAATCATGAGTATGTCCTCACAGAGTTCAATGCTATAAGGAAGAAGCCAAAAGAGGATATTTCAGAATTCATAAAAAAGTTCAATAAGTAGTATAATAACCTGCCTGGTGAGATAAAGCCGCCTCAAGCTGCTGCTCGTATAGTATTCGTGGGAGCCTTTGAATCTGACTTTGGTTTTACCCTAAGAGAAAGGAAGTCTCGCACTTTGGATCAAATTCAATTTGATGTTGTTGAGGTAGAAGCAAATTTCACCTCGGCAGGGAAGTCAAGAAGTAAGGATGAACCTACTGAGAAGAAAAGGGGGAAAGAAGAAACATCTTCCTTTGGTCGAGCTAAAGAATCGCCATATCTAAAGTGGGAGGAAATGGATAAAATCATCAAGAGTTTATCGCATAAGGTGGTGAATCTTGAGCTGGAGAATAAGAGTCTCCTGAAGCCGAGTTCTCAAGGTAACAACCGAGGTTATAACCTGTAGTATAGAAGGCCACCATTGTAGATACTTTTAAGGGAAAGAAAGGACCAACTTGATCGGATCCCTCATCCTCTATATTTCGAAGATCCTGATGAACAATCATCAGATACACATGAGATGTAGGGAAACTTGTATTCCTCTTTCTTTGAAGAAGAACATGAAAATATGGCTCACCAGGAGACCAGTCATGATAGAGAAGCAACAACAAATGAGGAGGACATAGGTGATTACTGTAAACAGTTTGCGGGTTTCATGCAAGCACAACTCCACCGAAGGTGTGATCTACAATCTTCAAGAAAGAGGTCGAGGGAACCGGAACAACAAGAAGGAACTGCTCCCCAAGATATTCCCTCAGTGCCAAATAAAGGGAAATTTAAGCTGAATCTTGATGCATCCAAGGTAAAAGTCTCCTCAAATAAAGAACGCAATAGCTCCGAGGAGCACCCAGAAAAGAAGGCGTCTGTTCTGATAAAAAGTGCTAGTGATAAGGAAAGGGAAGTAGAGCTAGGAGGTGTAGAAAAAAGGCCAACATGCATTCAATCATCAGATGGAACTCGAAAAGGTAAAGGTTCCTGTTCCTCTTATCGAACCAAAGCAACTCACTTATAAAGCTCAAGTCTCTCAGTTCATGCTTCCATCCATCTCAGTGCCTACCCAAGACTGTTTAAACCTTCAAGAAGAAAGACCAATGGTTGTTTTTGGGCCTCATGTTGAAGAACTTGATCCTTCCACTTCACCCTTCTATGTGACCATGGTAATTCATGACCTCTTATTGCACAACTGCATGTTGGACTTCGTGTTGAAAATAGTGTAACTAGGTTCAGTCTTCACTATGTCAAATTTTGGAACTATGTATTTTTGTATCACAGAATTATTTTTTTTTGTGCTCTAATTGAGAGCCATAGACAAGTCATGTAAATGAAGACAGTCATATATTATTGTTCATGTAAATATAATGAATGTAAGTCCTTCTAGATCATCAAAGAAATACTCAAACGTGTACCCACAGTTTTACTCAAGACTCTACTCAAAGGAAGGCTATGAAACCACGTCGTCTCAGCGAATTGATCAAAGGTTATGTCAGCGTAATCTAAGGTCACGTCGGCCCAATGGATGAGAGGGAAAGCCTATATATAGGCTATGTGTGGCTCCCCCAAATAGCAATTCGATCCATGTCTCTCATAAAGAAGTGAAGTAACGTTAAGGTCGAAGAAAGAAGATAGCTGCAGCACATGAGGAATTCTGTCCCCTCATGCAAGTTACCATCGAGCTTGCTATTCGTCTCGACATACAGATCAGGGTTAGGGTATTGCATTTTGTGATTGCATGAAGGGTTTGAAGCGAAGGTTTGACCTCAAACAAAAGGAGAAGACTGCGGTTGGATAGTGTGAGGGTATCGTAGGGCTAGAAGAGCCCTAACTCCATCCACGTATATGCATACGCTCTGAAACCTAGGGCTTCTCCCTTCGTTGTGGTGACAGTCAGCCTTATTACCTTGTGGAAGCTTTGTAAACCAACTCTATTCATAACTGTGACAACTTACAAGACAACTACATGTGGAGTGAGGATAGATCGAGGCTAGGAGAGCCTATCCGAACTGTTTTGGTGCAGACTGTCATAATCATTCAATTGCAGAACTGAACAGTGTGATTGGGTACACATTCTGAGGTATTGTGATTTGATGTTGAAGGCATTTCAGAGTCAAGTTTGGGTCATGTAACTTCTCAATAAAGATTCTATAAGAAAGAGTTCAAGGGTTTTTCCTGTAATAAATCTGACCTGAAAATATATGACAATACAAATATACCCAAGAAATAACAAGATTTGAATATAGAAATGCTTCACTTTATTAATCAAACTCTTAAGGTAGGGCAACACCATATATTCACTCCTTAAGGAAGGAGAACACTCCACAAGCCATATGCCTATTCATACAATAATCCTTGACATCTTTCAATGGGGAGTCTCTAGCCTCTATATAGGCCTCATACATACAATACAATGGGCCATTAACATGGTTCCCTTTACCATCTATTTAATACAATGGGCTTATTACATTATTGCTAACTACTTGTGGTCCCTTACATGATACAGGTTAACCACTTTATTTATTACTATGTCCCATCCCATTATTACATTATTCCTTTGGGTACCTCCCTCTGTACCCCATACTATCCTCCCTAGGTATACTACATTCCACCCCCCTTAAACATATTTCGTCTCTGAAACATAAGAAGAATACAAATAATATGATCTACTCAAAAGAGTAGTCCACTGGTACCATGCACGTGCCTCTAGCCATCCAAGAGAAAGGTGAACCCTCGATCTAGCTGGTGCCTCGCTCGCTTGAGATGGAAGTTGATCTTGGCGGCTCTTCTGTGTTGATGTGTCGCAGGTGGATTGTCGACCCTCTTTATTTGTCATGCGGGGGTTTTTGTCCCTGTGGCTAATTTGTTGCCATCGTGTTGGTTGTTTTCTTGCGGGGTGATGTGGGTGGTGATATGCTGAAGTTTTAACCAACGACGTGTCTTTCTTTAATTCACCACCTAATGGAGCCTGATTGGTATTTGGTACATGTTGTGGTGTCTTCTGTTGTTGCTTATCTTTCAATATTACTTCAACCACGGATTCCTTATCTGATGTATCCGTACCTATAACATTTTTTGCTTCAGCCTCTTTGGACTCTACTTGTTTTTCTCGTACCTGGTTTGATGTTTGTGTCTGGTTGTCGACCATCAAAGGCTCATCATCTGATGTGTCAGTCCCTGAAACATCCTCTGCTTCAGCCTCCATGGACTCTACCTGTTTATTGATGGAAATATCCTATAATGTAATTTTCTTCTTTTTATACCAGAGCTTCAGGAGTTTCTTTTGCACATTAATATTGATAGTACTTGCAGATTCTATTCAAGGGTATCCCAAAACAACATCCACATTAGACATATCTGAAGCATAAAAGTCAGAATGCAATACATACTTGTCCATAGAAATCTTCAAATCTTTATAAAGTTGAACATCCTCATTATCAATCTGTGCGGTTTCAATGTGTTTTGCTGGAATTTGCAATTTTTTTGCCAAATTAACACTTATAAGATATTTCTTGCAACTAGAATTTATAGACACAATGATCTTATCCTTTTGAATATATCCATGAACATGTAATAATGAGATACCATAAAAAAATAGCCCTTATGAGTCTCATTCACTTGTTTTCTAACATGAGACTTGTTGTCGCATAGATTATCACGACAACGCTCAGACCAAGGGCTGTCACCTGGATCCCCGATCTCTTCGTTTAAGCCTGTCTCCCGCAGCTAAGGGGGGTATACCCTATGGGACAATGGATGACCAACTATGGACCAGTTGGGTTGGGAGACACGAGGGGAAACAAGCACTTAATTGATTTTATTAAGCTAATAGACCAATGCCTTGTGAAGTTAATGACTGAATGATTATTTATCAAATGCTTGTAGAAATATGAACTCATTAACAATCATTTACCATCAAATAACTCAAACAAAGATTAACTTTTACCAAATGTGAGATAATCAATAAATGCTCAATGGCTTAACGATATTCCAGCTATTAAATTTCTAAAGAAGGACTGCTTTAAACCACCACGAAATTTAAATGTTGGTCACATTTCAATCAATTACTCTCTAGATATAAACATTTTAAGCACATTTAACTTCACCACAAAAAAAAAAAAAAAAAAGATTTCCAATTTTTTTATTAGCCTTTTTCAAAAATTTTTAATTTTTTTATAAAATTTTTAAATCTAAATATAAAACAAAGACTAAAATCCTAAGTCTAAAAAAATGAACTTTAAACTTTTTATGAATTTTTTATTATTTTTATTTTTTGTGATTATTTAATCGAATTAAATTTATAAACCTAAAAATCTAAAATCTATCTAAAACCCTAGACTAAATCTTAAACTAAATGAAATCAAAATTAAAACTAACACCTGACCATATATAACAAAAAATAAAATTCTATAAAACTAAATCCTAAATAAGAATCAAAAATGAAAAATCAAATCAAATTTAATCCCTTTTTATTTTTTTTATTTTTTTATATCAAAAGCCAAAATCAAATATATCTAATTCTAAAACTAAAAAAAATGAAAAGAGAAATCAAAAGCTTCTAATCTATATATATAACGAAAATGAAAGTCGATTTATATTTTTATTTTTTATTTTTATTTTATGAAACCTCATTAAAAAATTAAAAAAGGAATGAAATGTTAAAACTGAAAACAAATCTAGCTTAAAACCTAAACTAAGATATGAGAATACAAGCCAAAAAAAAAAAAAATCGAAACGCTTTGTTTATCGTTTGAGTAGGTGACTCGTTGCGTTTTCTTCTTGCAGGTTGGATAGGCGGCGGAATGAGGACGTGACAGTCTTGGCAAGAGAGAAGAGGGCAGGCGTAATGGAGAGGGAGCAATGGACTACGTGGAGTTTGAATAGGAGCTCATGCGTTTTGCAGGCGTTGAAAGAATGCGAAGACCATGTGAGGAAGAAGGGAGCAAATTGCGTTAAGTTTTGAAGTAGTTGCGTGGGTTTTGGAATTAGACGCAGGCAAAAAGGGCGAGGGTCGAAGGGTAAAAAGGAGCGATTGCAAATTTGAAGTTGCAAGTCTGCGGATTGGTTTAGACAGTGGAATGGAGCTGAGGCAGCAAAGGATTGCGAGTTTGGCAGGGGTTTGAGATTAGACGCACACAGGAAGAATGGTGGCTTGGGAAGGGAACTGCGTTTATATATATTATATATATATATATATATATATATATCTATATATATATATATATATTGAATTTTGTTTGCAATTGCAGGTTTTGACGAGCATGAGAGAGGAGCGTACGCAGTGCTGGATTGGAGGAGTTGCAATCTGCGTGGAAAGGAAAGCGATGTGAGGAATCCGTGTGAAGAAGAGAAAGAGGGAAACACGCAGATGGGAGACGGGTTTGGGTAGCGTGAGATGAAGGGCGAATTGGGGCAATGGATGGATGGAAATGTGGGTTGAAGAAAGGCTGCGGAAATATACAAAATAGAACGCAAATTTGGAGCAGCTGATGAGGGTTGCATGGTTATGAACGCAGTTTGCCCTTAAAAAAAATTTCAAAATGCTCCTATAATACAATAAATCCCTGAGCAACATTAGATAGCTGATCAAACCCTCGAAATTTTTCAGAAAAAACCTGCAAACTCTAGTAAATTTTAAATTGCCACACATTCTGATTTGTCTAATGAAAACCCCGAATTTTTTTTAGATCTGCACCTGCAACCTACAAATGGCCAAACAGAACACCGAGAAGTGAAATGTTCCAGAAACCAAACTGAAAACCCTAAAACCAGCTAAAAAAATTTACAAAATTTACAGATTTTAGACTATTTAAACAGCCAGATTTGTCAATAATCCACAGTAATATTTTCAGAAGTTAATTTTAATGTGAGATACTTCAAAAAAATCTTTATGCTTTCATAGAAAAAAAATTTCAAATGATAAGCCCAGAATTAAAATTGGCTGGGCTCTTTCAGAAAACACAATCTGGGAGTTGGTTGGTTCAATCGAGAACTTCCCCCAACACTCGGTAAACTCAAAACTAAGATTTCCTGCACAGCTTAAAATCAACCATTAACATATAGGGAGAAAATAATAGTGAAATCCAGATCAAATGGAGATATCTGCCATTATATTTCAGAATCTAAACTATCATTCAAACCCCAGAGATTAGACAAGATACCTGTGCCTAAATCAATCTTCATCAAGCTATAATCAATGGCTAAAAATAAAATTATGCAGAAAAATAAATCATCTTATAGCACTTCTAGAAGTGTAACACCAACAAGATTTTTAACCCCAAAGTCTTTCTTTATTGCACAAAAAATGACTACAAGAGAGCTTTCTTTAGCACCAGACTCTCAGATCCAATCTCATCTCAAACGACCCCTAGCACCCTATTTAAAGGAAAAATTCCCAACGGCTAGTTCGAGTGATCCATGTCAAAATAATCTCGACCGTCGATGAGGATCAAGATTTCTTTTAATTTCATCTGTTGAATTTTTAAATGCATTTTAATAATATATTAAACAATTAAAATTCTGCA
>APFE031049020.1:72776-101898 GCA_000404065.3 Pinus taeda | reverse complement strand
TTTTTATTTTTTGGATCCTCGAACTTAGCCTTTGGAAAAATTACTTAGGACCTAGGACTTAGGACTTATGAGGGGATTAAAACATTTTCTAACTCTCACGACACTTTACATCATGACTTTTACAATTTTAC
Organism: Pinus taeda; assembly: GCA_000404065.3. Lineage (NCBI taxonomy): Eukaryota > Viridiplantae > Streptophyta > Pinopsida > Pinales > Pinaceae > Pinus > Pinus taeda. The sequence continues at coordinate 101,767 of APFE031049020.1, read as the reverse complement.
ATCTCAAGGGGGAAAACCCATTTGACATAGACCCTCATGGACCACCCAGTTCTGTGACCAAATATAATCTAGCAGATTAACACACTAGGATTCCCCTAAGATTCTAATGACAAAATTCATTCCGGCTTTGGGGTTAGGCTGAAGGAAAACTCTGCCAATCATGGATCGCTGAGACAAAAAACCTTCCGGAACGTAGATTATCACTAGAAAATTAGGTCCACCTAGGCAATTTACATACATGACTCAACTTTGCTAAGATTATTTACAATTCACACATGCAGACTGGGTTTACAACATAACATGATCAGGTCGACGATGACTATCAAATGGCACGAACATGTTGATTAAGCGCTATCCCTTTTGCGAAAGAAGGGGGTGTATGGCTATGGGAAGTTGACACGTAGTGGTCAACATTTGGCTCTACTTGGGGACACATTGTTGCATTGTAGGAATGTGAGAATCTAGAATCTGCATCCACGCAACACACAACAGAAATAAGTAGCATCCATTCAAGAATCATCATATAACATTAAGCAGATGAAAGATATAAGCTCTTCATTTATTAACTAGTCTAACAATATGAAAAAATAAATCTAATCCTAAAACAGAAATGAAAATGCTGAAAAACAAGGAGTAGGGTTAGAAATACAATACAAAGGATACCCCATGGCATCAAATGTGTTCAATATAGTGTATACTGAGCATTTGCCTACTTTTAGGCAAATCTTTCGGCTGCTTATCGGATGTGCCATGTCCAATTTTGCATATGGTAGGACTTTTTCTTATGCAAAAATCAAGCTGCTCATGGCCGTCTGATGCAACAAATCTTCTTCTCGTTCTCTTTCTTTTGCGTTTTTTCTTAGTGGCACGCCGTATCATTGATGAGGTGGAACTTTCTGCTTCAGAACTCTCAGATGAAGTATGTAAAATATGCGTGACAGGTACTGCTTCATTCTGCATCTGCCCTGCCAAGGATGATGGATCAATCTCACAGGCACCATGAGTTATAACTTGATCTTCAATGACTGGTGGATTAACCGTGTGAGCATCAATCGGATTACTAATTTCCATTTTATTTAGGTCACCTTCAATTATCCACTTTTCAGTGGAACAAAGGACCTCATAATATGACGGAGCTTGCTGTAACAGATAAGGAGGCTCCTGATCTATTGACGTTCCCTGGTTTCTCTCATCTAATGACCATTGTTGAAACTTTTGACCTTGTATTTTGATGGCATCTATCTGACTAGAGTGTTCAACCTTCATAGCACTGATTTCCTTGGCATGGTCTTCTTCCATGGTCAATAATTTATTTTGCATAGAATTAATTTCCTTATCATGATTAGCTTTCATGGTCATCATATTTTCCTCTAAGCCTGATAACTTGCTTTGCAATTATCATGATTAGTTTTCATGGCCTCAATTTCCTTAGCATGTTGATTTTGCATGTTGGTTATGTAATCAGAGTGTTTAATTTCATGATCTCCGTCTCCTTATTATGCTTTTCTAGGTGGGTGCATAAAGTTTTCACATCATTGGCATAATTAGTTTGATTGATCTCCATATTTTTTACCAGCTGCATTAGTTCTTGTATAATTTGCCTCTGATCTTCCTTTTTATTGTCAACACTGTTTTTACAATTTGTTCCTCCTTTTCCACTATCATGGATTTGATCTGCAATGGTATAGGTGATGGCACATTTTGATATGAAGAATTGTCTTGAAATTTTTCATCGACATCTAGACCTTTTACAAGATTACTTTCATTCTGTTGCACAATTTTAGGGACACAAGGCGAGCTATCTGGATCACCATATCTATCTTTAAAAGCATCGACAATGTCTTGTAAAGAAGTGAAAGAATCTTCAGGACAATTATTAAACCAGTTCAATGCATCACCCTTTAAAGAATGAACAAATAGACGCGTTTTGACATCTTCATGATTATATTGAGGAAGTCTACAATATATGATCATTACACAAGTAAACTTGTTTAAATGCTTTCTAATACCGACTGAATCACCACCTGAGAACAAAAATAATTTAGAAATGGCCTCTTCCGGAAAATCATGGAGATTATCAGTGAAATGACATGGTTTAAACGAATAATCCATGATGAATAACGAGGGACCAAATGGATGATAGAACGAGATTTCTGCTCAAGAAAATCAATAGATGAAAGAAGTGGAGTCGCCACTTGAACAATGAATCTAATTCTAGGATCCAAAAAGCAACAAACAAGCAGATATGAGGGAGGCTTCTTGCCTGGGAAAAATAAAAGAAATGGAGTCGCCACCCAAACAAGAAATGAACTGAAGAGTAGTTGCTGATATGACGAAAGATAAGGCGATGAAAAGATCCAAATGATGCCAAAAAATGTTGAATCTGCCAGCTCAAATGAGAGATGAGAAAGATGAAAGAATGATGAGAAATGAGAAGATGAATGTCATTGAAACACCAGGGACAGAAAAACTCTATCCCCGGCAACGGCACCAAAAAATGTTGTCGCAGAGATTGTCACGACAACGCTCAGACTGGGGGTTGTCACCCTGATCCCCGATCTCTCTGTTTAAGCCCTGTCTCCTGCGACTAAGGGGGGTAGACCCTATGGGACAATGGATGACCAACTGTGGACCAGTTGGGTTGGGAGACACGAGGGGAAACAAGCACTTAATTGATTTTATTAAGTTAATAGATCAGTGCCTTATAGAGTTAATGATTGAATGATTATTTATCAAATGCTTGCAGAAATATGAACTCATTAACAATCATTTACCATCAAATAACTCAAACAAAGATTAACTTTTACCAAATGCGAGATAATCGATAAATGCTCAATGGCTTAACAATATTCCAGCAATTAAATTTCTAAAGAAGGAATGCTTTAAACCACCATGAAATTTAAATGCTGACCAGATTTCAAACAGTTAATCTCTAGATATAAACATTTTAAGCACATTTAACTTCACCACAACAGAAAAAAAGGATTTCCAATTTTTTTATTAGCGTTTTTCAAAATTTTTAATTTTTTATATATATTTTTATAAAATCTTAAATCTAAATATAAAACAAGACTAAAATCCTAATGTCTAATAAAAAAATGAACTTTTTAACTTTTTTTGAATTTTTTATTATTTTTGTTTTTTGTGATTATTTAATCGAACTAAATTTATAAACCTAAAAATCTAAAATCTATCTAAAACCCTAGACTAATTCTTAAACTAAATGAAATTCAAAATTAAAACTAACACCTGACCATATATTTAAATGAAATTTTTAAACACTAAATCCTAAATAAGAATCAAAATGAAAAATCAAATCAAATCTACCCCTTTTTATTTTTTTATTTTTTTAAATTTTTTATTATTTTATATCAAAAGCCAAAATCAAATATATCTAATTCTAAAACTAAAAGAAATGAAAAGAGAAATCAAAAGCTTCTAATCTATATATATAATGAAAATGAAAGTCGATTATATTTTTTATTTTTATTTTAATTTTATGAAACCTCATTAAAAAGAAGGAATGAAATGTTAAATTTGAAAACAAATCTAGTTTAAAACCTAAACTATGATATGCCAATACAAGCCAAATAACAATAAAAATCAAAATGCTTTGTTTATCGTTTGAGCAGGTGACTCGTTGCGTTTTCTTCTTGTAGGTTGGATAGGTGGCGGAATTAGGACGTGACGGTCTTGGCAAGAGAGAAGAGGGCAGGCGTAATGGAGAGGGAGCGATGGACTGTGTGGAGTTTGCATAGGAGCTCATGCGTTTTGCAGGCGTTGAAAGAATGCGAAGACCATGTGAGGAAGAAGGGAGCAAATTGCGTTAAATTTTGAAGTAGTTGCGCGGGTTTTAGAATTAGATGCAGGCAGAAAGAGTGAGGGTCGAAGGGTAAAAAGGAGCGATTGCAAATTTGAAGTTGCAAGTTTGCGGATTGGTTTAGACAATGGAATGGATCTGAGGCAGCAAAGGATTGCAAGTTTGGCAGGGGTTTGACGTTAGACGCACATAGGAAGAATGGTTGCTTTGGAAGGGAACTGCGTTTATATATAATATATATATATTATATATAATATATATATAATATTTTGAATTTTGTTTGCAATTGCAAGTTTGGACGAGCGTGAGAGAGGAGCATACACAGAGCTGGATTGGAGGAGTTGTAATCTGCGTGGAAAGGAATGTGATGTGATGAATTTGCGTGAAGAAGAGAAAGAGGGAAACACGCAGATGGGAGACAGGTTTGGGTAGTGTGGAGATGAAGGGCGAACTGGAGCAGCGGATGGATGGAAATGTGGGTTGAAGAAAGGCTGCAGAAATATACAAAACAGAATGCGGATTTGGAGCAGTTGATGAGCGCTGCGTGGTTATGAACGCAGTTTGCCCTAAAAAAAAATTTCAAAATGCTCCTATAATACAATAAATCCTCGAGCAACATCAGATAGCTGATCAAACCCTCGAAATTTTTCAGAAAAAACCTGCGAACTCTCTAGTAAATTTTAAATTGCCCCACATTTAGATTTGTCTAATGAAAACCCCGATTTTTTTTTAGATCTGCACCTGCAACCTGCAAATGGCCAGAACAGAACACCGAGAAGTGAAATGTTCCAGAAACAAAATTGAAAATTCTAAAACCAACGAATTTTTTTTACAATATTTACAGATTTTCGACTCTTTAAATAGCTAGATTTGTCAATAATCCACAGTAATATTTTCAGAATTTAATTTTAACGTGAGATACTTAAGAAAACCCTTCATGCATTCATAAAAAATTTTTTCAAATGATAAGCCCGGAATTAAAACTGGCTGGGCTCTTTCAGAAACGCAATTCGGGAGTTGGCTGGTTCAGCCAAGAACTTCCCCTAACGCCTGGTAAACTCAAAACTAATATTTCCTGCACAGCTTAAATTCAACCATTAACATGGAGAAAACAATAGTGAAATCCAGATCAAATGGAGATACCTACCATTATATTTTAGAATCTAAACTATCATTCAAACCTCAGAGATCAGACAAGATACCTGTGCCTAAATTAATCTTCATCAAGCTATAATCAATGGCTGAAAATAAAATTATGTAAAAAAATAAATCATCTTACAACACTTCCAAAGAGTAACACCAGCAAGATTTTTAACCCCAAAGTCTTTCTTTATTGCACAAAAAATGACTTCAAGAGAGCTTTTTTTAGCACCAGACTTTCAGATCCAATCTCATTTCAAATGACCCCTAGCACTCTATTTAAAAGAAAAATTCTCAATGGCTAGTTCGAGTGATCCATGTCAAACTAATCTCGATCGTCGATGAGGATCAAGATTTCTTTTAATCTCATCCGTCGAATTTTAAAATGCATTTTAATAATATATTAAACAATTAAAATTCTGCATTTATTTACTCAAAAATTTGACTTATTATTATTTTATTATTTATTTTATTTTTTTTTATTTATTTTTTTTTTTTATTTTTTTATTTTTTATTATTTATTTTTAAGAATTTAAGAATTTAATTATTATTTTTGTTATTTTTTAATTTCTTTAATTTTACTTTTTGGATCCTCGAACTTAGCCTTTGGAAAAATTACCTAGGACCTAGGACTTAGGACTTATGAGGGGATTAAAACATTTTCTAACCTTCAAGACACTTTACATCATGACTTTTACAATTTTACATCTCAAGGGGGAAAACCCATTTGACATAGACCCTCATGGACCACCCAGTTCTACGAACAAATATAATCTAGCAGAGCAACACACTAGGATTCCCCTAAGATTCTAATGACAAAATTCATTTCAGCTTTGAGGTTAGGCTGAAGGAAAACTTTGTCGATCATGGATCAGTGAGACAAAAAACTTTCCGGAACGTAGATTATCACTAGAAAATTAGGTCCACCTAGGCAATTTACATACATGACTCAACTCTGCTAAGATTATTTACAATTCACACATGCACACTGGGTTTACAACATAACATGATCAGGTTGAGGATGACTATCGAATGGCACGAACATGTTGATTAAACACTATCCCTTTTGCGAAAAAAGGGGGTGTACTGCTATGGGAAGTTGACACGTAGTGGTCGACAAGACCATTTTTCTAAAAGGTTTTCTTCTATTTTTTCATGAGGAAGTCGCAACACTGAATTGTCAAGTGAGTACCACCATTTAGCAGCCTCATCTTTTATATTAAATAGTAGGCAACTTGTCCAAAATTGTTTTTGTCGAGACTTGTGATATTTTATAAATTCTTCAATAGTAGGACCTTTATTGTTCCTGTAAAAAATTCCTTGCTAGAAGCCATGTTGAGGGTTTTGAAAAAATTCACTTACTTGGCGAAAATTTGAAATGGCTACAATTAAGTCAATATTGCTCAGAATCCCTATTATGACCTGTTTTCGGAAATGGAACAACCATTTTGCATCTTTCCATGTAATAGAAATCCTGATCTAGACACTGGAATTTCAGATTCGCGCTGCAACTGTCCCGCCGTCACAAAAATTTCTGAAAAAAGAGCTGATTTTAAATAAGCAATATCTCCCTCATCCGGTCTTTGATTCCACTGATTTTTTTTTGAAATTGGGCATTTTTTTGCAAAGAACCCAGATCTTTAATTAGATTCTGTAAATTTTGCATTAGAACGTATAGATCTAATCTGCAAACTCGTCGCCCTGAAAAAATGTCTACAACACCGCTGATTTTTAAATCAGTGATATCTCCCTCGTCCAGACTTTGATTTCTCTGATTTTTTTCTTTTTAAATTGGGTATTTTTTTGCAAAGAACCTAGATCTGCAATTATATTCTGCAAATGTTTCCATAGAATGTACAGATATGATTTGCAAATGCGCTGCCCCAATAAAAGTCTGCAACACCGCTGATTTTTAAATCAGCGGTGTCTCACTCATCCGGACTCCGATTCGGCCGATTGTTTTTTTAAAATTGAGTATTTTTTCGCAAACAACCCAGATCTGCAATTAGAATCTGCAAATTTTGCACCAGAGCATATAGATCTGATCTACAAAGTCGCCGCCCCAAAAAGTTCTTGCAAAAAATAAAATTCCGCTTTGCCCAAGAAAGTGCTCTGATACCACTTGTAATATATCTGACCTAAAAATATATGACAATACAAATATACCCAAGAAATAACAAGATCTGAATATATAAATGCTTCACTTTATTAATCAAATCCTTAAGGTAGGGCAACATGATACATTCACTTCTTAAGGAAGGAGAACACTCCACAAGCCATATGCCTGTTCATACAATAATCCTTAACATCTCTCAATGGGGAGTCTCTAGCCTCTATATAGGCCTCATACATACAATACCATGGGTCATTAGCATGGTTCCCTCAATACCATCTATCTAATACAATGGACTTATTACATTATTGCTAACTACTTGTGGTCCCTTACATGATACGGGTTAACGACTTTATTTATTACTATAGCCCATCTCATTATTACATTATTCCCTTGGGTACCTCCCTCTATACCCCATACTATCCTCCCTAGGTATACTACATTTTCTCTCAAGTTTTGGAGAGGTTTTTGCCCTGGCATGGTGCCAATATCTTGTGTACTTGTGCATGGTTGATTTTCTTGTTTTGATAGGTGGTTGATGATAACATTTCATGGTAATAATAATATCAATCAAATATAAAGAAAAATAATATCTCAAGCAGTTATCAAAGTAAAGAGAAATAGATTGAATGTATTGCCCTTAATTTCTCAACACTTTGAAGCCTCGCATAACCTCATGCCCTTAGCCATGATGGAACAACTTGGCTTGCAGATCACCAGGCCCTACAATGACCTATACTCCTTTGACTCTAAGAGGGTCAAATGCTTGGGAATGATAAAAGATTTGGTGGTAAACCTGACACAGATCCTTGTTAAGAGCTTAGTGATGGACAAAGTAGTGGCAGATATTCCCCCTCGATTCGGTATGCTCTTATCTAGGTCTTGGGGTTCCAAGGTAGGGGGCTCCATCAAATTAGAGCTAACTTATGCCACTATTCACTCTTTTGGAGGCGAAGAAAGGAGGTTGTACAGAGAGTCTAGATTTGTAAAAAGTATGACCCTAGTTGAAGGTTCTAAAAATTCTCCAGTGTATGGAAGAGAAAGCGACCTCTCCTACATGTTCCTAGAGGAAGATGAGACCATCTTAGAAGAAACGCAAGTACATCTAACAACGTCGTTAGACGACCAACACAGATAAAAACATAGTATGGAAATTATACTTTGATGGAGCGAATTCCAAAGAGGGAAATGGAGTAGGAGTATCTTTGGTAAGTCTTGAGGTCAACTTGATACCCCTCTCATTCAAGCTGGAATTTGAGGCAACCAACAACGTGGCTGAGTATGAAGCATTGCTCCTTGGGCTACAAACAACAAGGAATATGAATATTGAACGCTTAATTGTGCATGGAGACTCCAGGCCTAAGTTGCAAGAAACGTTGGAGAAGGGTCTGTTTTCAGCCAGAAACGAAACGCAAACGAAGAAACTCGTACTGTACAGCCTGGAAACTCATTTCTGGCCGTACTGGCCCGTTTCTCGAGGATGAAATGTGGCCAGTACAGTGGGAAACGTGTTTCCAGGCTGTATAGTGGAGTTTCCTCTTCTAACTTGACTTTTTTTGTATTTTTAAAATTTTTTCGCTTCTAATTTTTTATTGGGCGACTAAAATATCCTCTGGATGCTTCTAGATGCCTCTAAAGTTATAAAAAAGAGGATGTTTTGAGTGGGGCAGCCTAATGTTCAAGCCTATTGCCCTAGTGTTGATATGCAGTTCATGGTAATGTTAAATTCTTAAAGTAAAAGTGACATTCTCCTTTATTTTTCATTTTCATCCTTTTACTTCAATTTTTAACATTACCATGAAATGACTCAGGATGTTTGAGAGTGGTTTCCCCCTCATTGGATTTCATATGGAGAAAGTAGAATTTTAGATCTCACTCAAAATCCAACAGACTTACCTGTTTTTTAGGATTTCAGGATTGGGGGGATTGCAATGTTTCCATTGGATTTTGTCATGTACTAGGGTATGGAACTTGTATTTAATCAAGATAACCAAGCACTCTATGCAAGGGAGACTCCCAATAATCAATAGCACGTAGTGTACTAGGGTATCGAACTTGTATTTAATCAAGAGCACTAAAGTCGTTCGACTATGTAGGAGGAGACTCCCAATCGAGCATGAGACAAGAAATTAGAAATTTCTCGTGGTTAATTTTGGATATTGGTATTTTCATTATGTGATCATTCATGAGTAAATGTGATGTAAATTTAGAAACTTATAGTTTAGCATTGACAATTGACAATTTAATCATATTGTAATAAATTAGAATGTATCATATATGCTTTATGATTGCACATATTCTTAAATGTCATCTATATATATATATATATTATATATATATATATATATATATATATATATTGCGATTCCCCATTTCGCGCAACTTTGCTCTAGGTTGATTGTAATGCAGATCCGAAATCAGTGCCAGGCTAAACACCCTAAATTGAGGATTTGTTGGAATGAAGTGTGGGATTTGATTGATAACTTCTTCTTGGCCTCTAATATCCAATTTTTGCCCAGAGAAGGAAACAGAATGGGTAATTCCCTTGCTGTATCAGCAAGCAATTTTAAACCCCCTCAAAGTCCGCTTCTCAGGTACGAGGTGGAGGTCAGATACAGACCCTCTATACTTGATAATGTCAAACACTTTAGGTATTCGAGGACAATGCGCGTAGGTCAAACGATTGATAGAAGTCGTTGAGGAGTTTGCTAATTCAACCATTGATCAAGGAGAGGAAAAAGAGGCAAATCAAGAACCCACTTAGTGGGAAGACACTGTGGCTGGACATAAAATTCTACAACTGAAAGGGAATACCATTCCTCGTGGGCTAGTCCCATTGGAAAGATTATTTAATAAGGATGACGTAGCCTCCAAACCAATGGCTCCGGAGATGGACGAACAAGTAGAAGATTGCAATATTGGCTGAGAGGATGAACCCCAGATGGTCATACTATCAAAAGGAATCCCCTTGCAATATAAACAAAGGTATTAAATCTCTTCAAAATCTATATGGATGTTTTTGCTTGGTCTTATGAGGATTTAAAAGCATTTGATACCAACATCATACAACATAAGATTCCTTTAAAGAGTGGTATAAAACCATGCAAGTAGAAGCTCAGGCAGATTAATCCACTCTTACTCTCCTCTATTGAAAAAGAAGCGAGGAAACTCCTACAAGCTAAAATCATAGTGCCTTTAAGGTATTCGGAGTGGGTGGCCAACTTAGTCCCAATTTGGAAAAATAATGGAGAAATAAGGCTATGTGTAGATTTTCGGAACCTTAACAGGGCATCATGGAAAGACAACTACCCGCTACCTAAGATGGATTACATATTGCAGAAGGTGGTTGGGTCAGTCAGAATGTACATGATGGATGGGTTCTTTGGTTATGACCAAGTGGCAGTCCACCCGATGATTAGAAGAAGACTGCTTTCACCACCCCGTGGGGAACATTCATGTACGCTCGCATGCCTTTCAATCTTATTAATGCAGGGGCCACGTTTCAGTGAGCTATGGATATAGCTTTTGTAGGGGAGCAAGACAAGTTTGTAGTGGTATATTTGGACGATATCACAGTTTTCTCTAAGACCGATGAAGAACACATCCTCCACTTGAAGCTCATCTTTGAGAAATGCAGGAGGTATGGTCTTTCTTTGAATCCCAAGAAATCTCAGTTCGCCCTGAGTGAGGGGAAGCTACTAGGACACATAGTAGTGCAAGGAGTGAAAATCGGTCCTAAGCTAGTCGAAGCTATTAGTCATATCCCTCTACTAATAAATAAGAAAGAAGTCGAAGCCTTTATGGGGAGAATCAATTTCTTGAGGAGGTTTATACCCGACTATGCAGAAATAGTAAAGGGTATTACAGATATGCTAAAATAGGAAAATGAAGTCAAGTGGAGCCCTGCCCCTGAGATTCTTTCACCAGAATTAAAGAAGCTTTGGCTGAAGCCCCTATACTAGTCAACCCTTACTACTCAGCGCCTTTCTATATATTTTCTTTTGCTTCTTTGCATACTATTGCTGCAGTTTTTCTACAGAAGAATAAAGATGGTTATGAACAACCCATCGCCTTCTTCAACCAAGTCCTGAGGGATGTTGAGTTGAAATATAACATCTTGGAGAAACAAGCCTATGCACTAGTCAAGGCTTTAAAGGCATTTCGAATGTATGTGCTATAATCATAAATCACAACATTTGTCCCAACAACAGCGGTCAAGGACATGCTTGTGCAAGGAGACAGTGAAGGAGAAAGGGGTAGGTGGATAACAAAGATACAAGAATATGAGTTAGACATAAAGCCTACTAAGCTCATAAAAGACCAGGGGTTGGCCAAGGTTTTATCAGAATCTAATTGCTAAGCTTTAGGGATAAACCTGATAATAGACGAAGGCAGACTAGAGGTTCAGTAGAACAGGATTAAAACATCAGAGCAAAATATCTATGCTAAATATGAGAGATCACCCTGGTATAAGAATATCATCCATTATCTCTTATTCTTGAGGTGCCCATTAGCGTTGGATAAAGCCAAATACAAAACTTTGAGACTGCAATCTCAAAAATATATGATATCCAATGGTCAACTCTACTGGAAGGACTCTGTGGGAGTTTTGCTGTTATGCTTAGTAGAAAGCGAAACTCATAAAGTGATTGAGGAATTTCATGGAGAAGTTTGTTGAGTTCATTACAGTTGGAAGACCACAACTCACAAAATCCTCAAGACAGGATTCTACTGGCCTACACTGTTAGGAAATGTTCGTTCCTAGATCAAGTTGTGTCAAAGTGCTAAGTGTTTGCTGAGAGACAAAAACTTTCTCGTCTCCCCCTGATTCCAGTGCATGTAAGAGAACCTTTCAGACAATGGGGACTAGACCTCATAGGAGAAATAAACCCACCTTCCAATGGTCAACACAAGTGGATATTAACGGCCACAGATTATTTCACCAAGTGGGTAGAGGCCATTCCGACTAGAAATGCTATAGACTCAGTGGTAATCAAGTTTATGGAGGAGAACATATTATCTCACGTTGGTTGTCCTATCAAAATTATCACTGACAATGCTCAAGTCTTCAAATCTGCAAAATTCACTAGTTTCTGCCAGAAATTCCATATCATCATCGGACACTCCACTACTTACTATCCTCAGGGTAACGACTTGGCTCAGTCCTCAAACAAAACTGTGGTGAGAGTGCTGAAGAAGACCATCACCGAGAATCAGAGGAATTGGGACTCCCAATTAAAGTTTGCCCTCTGTGCTAACCGAGTAACTCCTAAACGATCCACTGGAAAATCGCCTTTCGAGGTAGTATATGGTAACGCTGTAGTCTTCCTAATCCAATTAGCAATGTCAGTGGCGAAGTTGCTACAAGAAGCTGAGGAAGAGCCAAGTGCCTCGACACGAAGGATAAATCAACAAGTCGAACTTCATGAAAACAGAGAACAGGTGGGGGTTAAATTGTCAAATTACCAACAAAAGATGAAATCCCTATTTGCAAAAAGGCCAAGGGTCGACCTCTTCAACCAGGAGATTCAGTTCTCCGATGGGACGTCCGACAGGAAGAAAAAGGCAAACATGGAAAATTCGATCCACTCTGGTTCAACCCTTTCAAAATTTCAGAAGAGAGAGGAAATAAGACGTACCTACTCGAAAATCTGGATGGTGAATTGTTGGAACTGCCAATAAATGGTTAGTTCCTCAAACTTTATTTCCAGAATTAGAGGCACTTGTCTTGCACTCATTGTAAATACCGGTGTGTATTGTAATTATTATATGCAATTTCCAATTTCTGTTGAAAATTTCACTTTCATAAAATTATCATTTGTTTAGAAAAGATTCCATGCCCAAAGGAGAAGTTCACAATCTACAGGTTCTTGACGCATTGCAATCCAATGCCCTGTCCCTAGTTGGAGCCGATGTTGTCACCTTCTGAAAAGACAGTTCTAGTTGAACAAAGCGGGAAAAAGAGCAGAGAGGAGGTTGCTATGCTTTGCAAATTGGAGATTAAAGGGGGAAGAACAAGTCTAGCTTAAATCATTTTGGAGAAATTTCCATATTCTCTAAAAACCATTTCATTCACAAACCCCATTTTTTCCTTTGTTTTTTAAACTCTAGCCGTAGTGACCCATTTTTAACTCTAGTCGAAATACCTTGTATATCCAACTCTTGCCGTGTTTTCCATTCCCCTTTGAAATGTTTTAAAACATTTGGAGATCATGCCGAAACCCTTTTTAAGTGTTGGGACCCACAAACCGTAATCGCTATCAGCACTTTCCCTTTTTGTGATACATATCCACCTGACACCACTCCTTCTCACCGATTGCAATGGAATCCCATCTTTGCAGAGATCGCATATCGCAATGTTCCCCTGCTGATTGCCATTTCTGCCCATCAACACTCCTTGACGATTGCGATAATTCTTTCCCCCCCAATTGCGAGATCGCAATCGGGGATTGTGCACGTCAAAATCCCTCCTCTGCTGATATCGCATATTGCAATGTTTCCCCGCAGATTGACATATCTGCCCGTCACCACTCCTCACCGATTGCAATAATTCTTTCCACCCCCCCGATGCGATATCACAATCGAGGATCGCACAAGTCAAAGTACCCTCCAGATTGCGATTGCGATGTGTGAGAACCCTCTCGGATGCGATATTTTATGTATCATGCCTTATTGAAGTTACGCGTCCAAGCAATCAGCGAGCACTATGAAATGTGGTAAAAGAGTCCTCTCCTGTAGTGCAATTGCTATATACTGGGTGGGCCCAATCTCGTATTTCAGTGATCGCAATTGTTAAGGGGAGGCACTCCCGTCTCGTAAGGACCTTTAATGGAAAAATTCGATGCGATAGCTCTATGATAAAGTAAAGCAAAGCTTTAAAGGTGTGGTGGGTCGGCAACTGAGGCATTTAAGAAAGGAGTTGCAACATTCAAAATCGGCATGGGTTGACCCAGAAAAGCCCCTTGTGACACGAAAGTAGGGTCGACGAATACAAAGTACTTGTTGATCCAGCATGGTGCTCCATGTAGAGGGAAGACGAAGTACCGCCCAGGCGACCTCTGCTTCTGTGCCTTGGCATTAAACTGATAGTTAACCGCTCCCAGTTTTGAAGAACGAATGATCCGAATAGTAAAGGCAGAAGTGATGGGAATCAACTGAGTGACACAGGTGACCAGACCATGGGCAAACAACACCCTGAAGCAAAGGTGATCACAAAGATGGGCATGGAGATATTTGGTTGGCGTGTTCATCCAATTGATTGACTTGTTTTGTTTTCCTATGATGTGTCACCATTTATTGAAGCTATTAATTTTTGTAGTCATTTTTGGGCCACAGAGCTATCCGGAGCCGAGGCAGCTAGTCGATCTGACAGTTGAGGCTTTGCTGAGATATTTTTTTGTAATCATTGATCAATGCTCCCCTCTCTAGATAAATAGGGGGAAGCAACACTTCAAAAAGGTTTAGAATTCTAAAGAAAGAACTACATGTTATTTTCAAGACTGTATGATTTTATGATATGCGTCTTTCAAAATATTAAGAAAATGGTGGTGATTCCTCCTTCGAGTGCTACATTATGTTATCCTTCTATTAAATTCCATTATGTTCATGTTTCCTCTCTAAATTCATGTAATCGTAGTTGCTAGAAAAGCTTCTTATGTTCTTACAGATTCATTTGTATTGATTCTTTAATGCATGTGCCTATATGGATGTCTGATATTACATCCTTAAAATTGTGCTCAATGAATCATCGCTCCTGTCCTCTTTCATCCATTATGTCTACCTTTAGCTCAAACGTGTAGAATTCTGGAGGCTTCAAGCTCTATGCGATAAGTGTAGAATTCCTAATGCTTCAAGCTCTATGTGATGAGTTACTCTATCTCCTTATCCTCTCTCATTTCTCTGCAAAAAACTTATTAAACTGTAGTGCCTTGAACTACTCGGCCTCCACTAGTTTATCATATATTTCTGTGAGTTGTATATGTGAAGAAGTACTAGAAATGTATGGCTTACGCCTTTAGATGAATGAACCAACCTGAAGCTGTTTATTATATATGTCTGTGTGTGTGTGTGATGTCTCCAGCTTCATGAGAGTCATTTGAGACACACAAAATCTAGATGTTCCAGGCACTGGTCTTGTAAGCAATCTGAGGCGTCTCTGGAAGCAACAACACCAAGAATACCATGCTTGAGTTATAATACAAAGCTTTCTTTAGTTTGTAGACATGAGATTCCTTCTCATGTACCTCGAAGCCCTAAGGTAGCTCTAAGTACACTTCTTCCTCAATCACTCCATTGAGGAAAGCAGTATTTATATCCATTTGATATAACCTTCAATCCCTAACATAAGCAATAGAAATAATAATTCGAATAGAAGTGTACCTTGCAACTTATAGTACTTCTGGGAGAATTCTCACGAATCTCACTTTGTACTTTTCTATATTGCCATCTGCAATCTACGGCATACGTGATCTTGTAGATCCACTTGGAAGTCACCACTGACTGCTCTTTGGCACAATTTCCTCCATCATAACATCCTTCAAATTTGTTAGCTTGCTTGCTCCCTCTGAACTAAGAGCTCTTTTGGTCATCTGGCACGGTTCTAGATGTTAGCACAATTTTTACCTCTTGAACACAAGTTACCCTAGCTAATTTTATGCTTGAACCTCGCAGAAATCCTCTTGCCACAACATTGCTTCGTTCTTTTCAATGCTTCCTGTTACCACTCAATTAGCAGGGGTCCTAGGAGGGGTACCTAAGGGACAACTACTAGACCAAATGACAACAATGCGACAAAGACCCACTGTCACCTTAGTCATTGCCCCCCGCTCTTTATGGACTTTCACCAATGGGAGGAGTCCCGATATAAGGGAAATCACTTGAATGATAGGATCAATCGCAAGGTATGATGTGATTTCCAAGGCCCATTTAAAGGAGAGGGTCAAATAATGGCTCATTGCTTCGAGAAGAACCTAATGGCTCTCCAGGAAAGGCCAATGAGGAGACCTAGACCTAGGAAAAATGTTATTGAATTACAAAAGATACTCCTAGACCTAAGGCTTCTTAAAGAGGGAAGACCTCTATAAGGGTTTTGTAATATGATAGCCATATAAGGTTTTAACACCAATAGAGAGACCTAGGGAAAATCCAAGCAAGGCCTAGAGCTTATAGTGATTGCAACAGAATGATCTCCAATGTGACTACTAGGTCAAGTGAGGAAAAAGGAGAAGGTTGAAAATATTAACTTCCTTTGAGTTTTCAAGTGCTAGTGACCTTCAATGCTACCAATAAATACAAAAGTTTAAGGGTAAAATCAACGTTGGAGCTAGGGCTTGAGATTTCTCTCAAACTAGCCATGGGAATTCTTTGAAATTTGGAAGGTTATCAGAGGACACAATAGCGCAATAGCCTACCAACTCACTCTAAAAAATACCCCTTCTAAGGCAATTTGTACTAGGCCCTAGATGAACTTCCAGGGTTAGGGAAAAATTCATAAAGGATTAAAAGGAAAGGGTTTAAGGTTGATCACCTAGCATTAAGACCTAGTGCCTTATTGTTAAAATTGGCAACTAGGGCCAAACTCCATGTGGGTCATCTTATTAATGGCAGTTGGCATTTTTCTTGGATCCCTCTCATCGAGAGGTGTAGAATTGATCTAAAGATCATCCGATTCCGATAAGTATTCATGCAGTTATGAATTTATTTGTGTTATAAGACAATTCATCAAGTTCGGCCAACAACCAAATAAACCCCACGCGTGCTCAACATTTTAGTATAAAAGGAGATGACTTGAGAGTCATTTCTTACACACATTTTTTACACACACTTCTATATTGATTTCTCTCCACTTGTCTTGGGTTTTAGTGGAAGAGAAATCTAGGAGTGGAAGCCCTAGACGTTGGAGGATAAGAGCCTGCCCTAGATGCACTCAAGAAGAAATATGTTGCCCTACTCTAGAGGGAGTGCTCTAGGCTCTATGTTGCCCTAATGAAGAAGCCCTAGACACAGTCATGAAGAAATACGCTGCCCTAATCTAGAGGGAGTGCCCTAGGCTCTATGCTGCCCTAATGAAGAAGTACTAGACGCAGGATGAAAGGGAGATCTAGCACGGTGAAGGAAGCCCTAATGCTCTCCCTATGGAGAAGCCCTAAACGCTGCCCTATGAAGTAGCAGTGATACGCAGCCATGGAAATGAAGGCATAAACCCTAGCCGTAGGTGTAAGGAGAAGTTATGCCCTAAACCTAGTTGCTACGCTGCCTAATGGAGATGGCACTTAAACGCTGTCTTAGAAGAAGTGCTCTACACATGGAATGCCCTTGCTATCATGAAAGGAAAACCCATTATCCTAAACGCAGTCATGAAAGGAATGCCATTGCTGTCATGGAAGGAATGCTCTCACACGTAATGCTGAGATAAAGAAGCCACATCTTCAGCTATCCTTAACGCTGTTCTAAATAAGGATGCTCTATCTGTTGTTTGGATTGAATCACAATCATGAATGATAGATCCAAGTCTTATGATGAATGTTGTAACATTACAGACAACATAGTATATGAAAGCAAGACGTATGGGACATCAAGCTAACTAGTGCAGCAAAATGCATGGGACAGCAAGGTAACTAGTGCAGCAAAATGCATGGGACAACAAAGTGACTAGTGCAGCTAAGAAGCATGGGATAGCAAAGTGACTAGTGCAGCTAAGAAGCATGGGATAGCAAAGTGACTAGTGCAGCTAAGAAGCATGGGACAACAGGGCTACATAGTCTGCAAAGATGCATGGGACAGCAGGCTACATAGCAAAGATGCATGGGACAATAAGCAAACTTGGAATGAACAGTGGGACCACTGTATGCCATATATGACAGCAATGACTAGCATGTTACAACAAAGGCACATGGGACAGCAGCAAGCATGGACAGCAAGGCAAGCATGGTGCAGCATGGCAAGCATGGTGCAACAGTATGATCTGTACAACATGGTCATGAGATCCAGCATTATGATGGTGGGTGTAGCATGGTGCAACACGACAAGGTGCAACGTGATGATGAGATGCAACACAATGATAGGTGAAGGAGTCATCTTGGAGAATCAGTTGAAGCAACATGTCTTCAACTGATCTCATGTATCATCTTCTTAGAGATGATCTATGCTCTTATTTGGATAAGTCAAAGTGTTGATTTCTGTTGTAAATATACTATCTTTCTCTCTCTGTTGAACTATTGAAGAATATATAAGAATAATTGATCAAGGGTTTCCCCACATTAGGGTTTGTCGCTGGCTAGCGCCACATCTTGTGTCCTCTTGTCTTTCCTTGTATACTGCGATTTATGTTTGTGTTCTATCTGTATTTTACTTTAATGCTGATGTGATTGCTAATCTGGAAAAGATATTGAGCTAACTATGAAAATTGAAATAAATTGCTCTAAGCATAGAACATACCTAAACTTAACATGGTATCGGAGTTGAGGTGAAGACAAAGCCCAAGCAAGAGCGAAAGAGCAATCACTGAAGACAGTTGGGAAAGGACAAAAGGATCAATGTATTCCTCATCCCTCTTCAAATTCACCATGGGTAAAATCGAAGCAGAGTATATCATCAGAATGGCGCAGTGGAAGCTTTTGATGGCCTACCTACAGATCACTTCATTGGGAAGTCTAGATCTATGGGTGGAAGCAAAGGCAGATGCCTTGGCTGCAATAAGTTCAGCCATTATGCGAAGGAGCGTCCAAATGGCAGGGACACATCACTTGATGATGATAACAATCATTCCAGGGACATCTTCAATGATCAGAAGAATGACAGGTAATGCAGGTCATCAAGGAAGCAACCGACTGTTCAGAGAAAGCAAGGAACCCCAGGTATGAATAATCAAATGTTGTTTCTGATAAGATAAAGAAGCATTATCTTGTATTGGCCCTCTCCTTCAAATTCTGTGGGAAGCTGGCTTATTGATTATAGTGCTTCAAGGAACTTCATCGGATAGAAGGGTGCTCTCTCGAATTTGGTAAGAAACAATCGTGGGATTATACTTGGAGCCAATGCCACCTATTCTGGAAAGGGTGTAGGAAATGTTACCCCTCAATTGAATGAGGGTAACTCGATTCATTTACAAAATCTCTTTTATGTACCTGATTGTAAGAAGAACATGGTGTCCATTTCGACAATGGAAGTCAAAGGTTTCAGGGTGGCATTCATCGATGGAAAGTTATGTGTTTGAAAATAGAATTTTCAAAGATGCTTTTACTCATGGGTTCAGGGGTAGTAGTTTATACCAAGTTGCAAGATGGTCCATTGGTGACCATGTCAGTTGACACATCTCATCTATAACACCAGAGGTCTACTTATGGGGCCTTACCAGATGTGAGTTATATGGTGACAGGGATGCCTGAATTCTAAGATTTATCGAATGAAAATATTACAAGGGGACCATTCCCCTTGTGTAGCACGTCCACAGGTTTGGAACAACCCAAGGAGTTCGAGATTCATGATCGGGAATCTCATGTATACAGGTGGAAGAAAGCCCTCTATGGCTCGAAGTAAATCATCTTGGGCATAGTATGAGAGGATAGATAGCTGTCCGATGAAGCTGAGATTCACTAAGAGTGAAACCGATCCAAACCATTGCTCAAAGGTTATGGATGATAGACCTCTCATACCAACACCTTCTATGGACGACCTATTTCTGACAGGTGTAGACCCTCTCATTTGCAGGAGTAATAGGGAGTTGGATTTTGGATGTGGAATGATAAACTGCAAACCCTTGACTACCTCAAGGATCTTAATTTTCAAAAAGTTATATGGTAGTGAAGCCGAACCAGATTTGGGAAATGCCTTTGAGTTTCATAAACTGATTCGCATTGATGTTCTTGGTGAACTTTTGTCCGGACATATGTTTTGCAGTTAGCATGATGAGCTCGTATATGGTTGAGCCTCACTAGATTAGTGCTAAGAATCTTTTGAGATATCTTCGAGGCACAATCTCTCATGAATTGGTATACACTGCCAGAAATGTGAAGCTGCATGATTATTCGTATGCTGACTAGGCAGGCAGTGTGGAGGATCACAAGAGAACTTCTAAGTGGTAGTTCTCTTTGGATTTTGCTTCGATATCATGGATGAGCAGGAAGAAGTCAGTTGCTATAAGCACCGTCGAGATCAAATACATAACTACGAGTATGATCTCGTATGAAGTTGCCTGGTTGTGGAAGCTCTTCAGTAAGATGTTTGTACACATGATGGATACCATCGTGATCTTCTGTGACAACCAAGGGGGATTCGAATGTTGAGGAATCCCGTATTCGATGATTGCTTCAGCAGATGGACATCAGATACCACCTTATTCGGGATATGGTAAGTCGATGAGTGAGGAGGCTCCATCGCATTGAGACTGATGTATAGGTCACAGATGTTTTGTCAAAGCCCTAGGGAAAGGTCAAATCAGTGACTTTCCCGAACGACTTGGAGTTGTTGAGAGACCTTCGTATAAGGGTCCTGCATGTTGCATTCATTGAGCTCTGGGAGCTCTGGGGGGGCTTGGGGTACTTACTGGAGTAACACACGACCATAGGGCAACTCACCCTCCCCTAATGGTGCGTTGTGTACAAGGTGAATAATTCAGCCTTCCCCTATGATACCTCAAGGCGACTTTGGGACAGGATGATTCGTTCTCCTGTGAGCCATGATGATTAGTTCTCCTGTGGGACAGGATGATTAGTTCTCCTGTCGAGGCATCCTACCCATGCAGTCTGGGACTCATGGGAAGTACCTCTCATCTGATCAATGAGTAGGGAAATGGGGTTAGGGACCATAGTAGTACTATCTATGGACACATCGTTGTATCTACCGTACTCCCTATGCTAAGATGACCTCCATTGATCTGGGATCAATGTAACTGATCTGGGATCAGTATGAGTGGTTTGGGACACTCTCTTGTGATATTGATCTGGGATCAATAAAACTGACTTCGGGTCAGTAGAGAATGGTATGTGAGACATTCTCGATCAATTCTTCTTCTTCATGGTTTAGCAGAGCAAAGCAAGGCACTAATGGCAGAGATAGTATAGTTTGGCAGATGGATCAGCGGATGGAGTTCTCCTTAGTTGAGAGGGAGTGTTAAAATTGGCAACTATGGCCAAACTCCACGTGAGTCATCTTATTAATGGCAGCTGACATTTTTCTTGGATCCCTCTCATCGAGAGGTGTAGGATTGATCTAAAGATCATTCGATTCCGATAAGTATTCATGGGGTTATGAATTTATTTGTGTTATAAGACAATTCGTCAAGGTCGGCCAGCAACCAAATAAATCCCACATGTGCTCAACGTTTTAGTATAAAAGGAGATGACTTGAGAGTCATTTCTTACACACACTTCTATCTTGATTTCTCTCCACTTGTCTTGGGTTTTAGTGGAAGAGAAATCTAGGAGCGGTAGTCCTAGACGTTGGAGGATAAGAGGCTGCCCTAGATACAGTCAAGAAGAAATACGCTGCCCTAATCTAGAGGGAGTGCCCTAGGCTCTACGCTGCCCTAATGAAGAAGCCCTAGACGCAAGAGGAAAGGGAGATCTAGCATGGTGAAGGAAACCCTAACACTACCCTATGGAGAAGCCCTAAACGCTGCCCTATGAAGTAGCAGTAATACGCAGCCATGGAAATGAAGGCAGAAACCCTAGCTGCAGGTCTAAGAAGAAGAGATGCCCTAAATCTAGTTGCTACGCTGCCTAATGGAGATGGCACTTAAACGTTGTCCTAGAAGAAGTGCTCTACACATGGAATGCCCTTGCTGTCATGAAAGGAAAAGCCCTTATCCTATACGCAGTCATGAAAGGAATACCATTGCTGTCATGGAAGGAATGCTGTCACACGTAATGTTGAGATAAAGAAGCCACATCTTCAGCTATCCTTAACGCTGTTCTAAATAAGGATGCTCTATCTGCTGTTTGGATTGAATCACAGTCATGAATGATAGATCCAAGTCTTATGATGAATGTTGTAACATTACAAACAATATAGTATATGACAGCAAGATATATGGGACATCAAGCTAACTAGTGCAGCAAAATGCATGGGACAGCAAGGTAACTAGTGCAGCAAAATGCATGGGACAACAAAGTGACTAGTGTAGCTAAGAAGCATGGGACAACAAGGCTACATAGTGCTGCAAAGATGCATGGGACAGTAACCAAACTTGGAATGAATAGTAGGACAGCAGTATGCCACATAGGGCAACAATGACTAGCATGTTACAGCAAAGGCACATGGGACAGCAGCAAGCATGGACAACAAGGCAAGCATGGTGCAGCAGTATGATGTGTACAACATGGTCATGAGGTCCAGCATTATGATGGTGGGTGCAGCATGGTGCAGCACGGTGAGGTGCAACATGATGACGAGATGCAACACAATGATAAGTGAAGGAGTCACCTTGGAGAATCAGTTGAAGCAACATGTTTTCAATTGATCTCATGTATCATCTTCTTAGAGATGATCTATGCTCTTATTTGGATAAGTCAAAGTGTTGACTTATGTTGTAAATTTACTATCTCTCTTTCTCTCTCTCTCTCTCTCTCTGCTGAACTATTGAAGAACATATAAGAAGAATTGATCAACGGTTTCCCCACATTGGGGTTTGTCCCTGGCTAGCGCCACATCTTGTGTCCTTTTGTCTTTCCTTGTCTTTTACGATTTATGTTTATGTTCTATCTATAGTTTACTTTAATGCTGATGTGATTGCTAATTTGGAAAAGATATTGAGCTAACCATGAAAATTGAAATAAATTGCTCTAAGCATAGAACATATCTAAACTTAACACTTACCAGTTGGGAGAAATCGAGTCAAGATTTCTTTTGATCAAAGAACTTTGCTCTATCAAGGAGACCTATGAAGCTTTCGATACCTCTAAAGAGGCAACAACTCGTCTACAATAGATATTTATACTTCGTTTGGAAAAGATTGATGGAGATTCAAGGATGCAATATGCATAACAAGCCTCTAGGAACATTCATTCACATTATCTATGAGTAATATATGCAATGCTTCAATATCCCAGTGTTTTTATGAATTTGTATTAAATTAGGGCACATAAAAGATCATGACATGATATTCCATACATTAGACATGTAAAAATGTAAAAATTATAGCATCAAAACGCACTTACAAGATAATGAGAATATATCCATCCATCGACTTTGCAAATAGAAGCTCCAAGCCAAGATAGCGAAATTCCCACACATCAAAATGTATCAAAACATCCAATTTCATCCATCAATTGTAGGTTCGAATTCTTTTACAAGAGAGATCCCAATCTAAATGATGATGCTCAACTACAAATGAGGTCTCTTTAATTTATATGAGCCTCTCACAAGTTCGAATTGGTCTAATTAGCCTAATTAAGCCCCTAATAATATTTTAATGTGTAGATAACAACCCTTTTGGTGACAAGCCCAACAAATAGCTTAATAAGTGAAAAATAAGCCATCCAATGCTAGTCAAAATGATAGAATAATAGTCAAGAGGGCCATAGGAAGGCCAAAATGAGTCGTCTATGTGCTGTGGTGTAGAGGAGGGCTCCCAAAATGATGATCAATGGGGTGGCCTCTTGATATCGAAGCAAAATATCTTGTGGTGCTCCCAACTGGCTGTTGGGCACAATCAATGGTCTCATGGGTATTGAGTGGCTTGATAATAAGTCGATGCTCCATCAGTGATGGCTAGAAGATGATGCATGGTCCCCATGTCTCTTCGGATGAGACAAAATCCCATATGGGCCTTGCATCGACAACTAAGTCGCAGGTGAAAATGTGTGGTTGGCTGGGCAACGTGGTCCAAGTGCATCATCATCTCTGTATTACTGGGGCACAAACAAACAATGTGTGGTGTTGAAGAAGCCCACGACATGGCAATAAATGCTCTGCTATGGTGGAGGCCCATGGCTCTCAACGCTCATCCTACAAGTGCCATTATGACCCTCTGTAGTGCTTGGACCCCGTATAGGTAGACCAAGTCTTAATGGAGACTCACCTACAATCTTGTATAAGATCCAATGCATCTCCTCACCTTCCAGTATAACAATCCATTAGTGCAATTTTGTAAATAAGCTTGCTAACTAGGGGCAAAAGTGGACACATTATAGTGGCATGCCCTTTCAATTGGGCTTTAGAATGTATAGGTGTTACCAAGCTCGGCAAGAGAAGTTAATAAAGGACCTTATTAGGTGGTTTCAACCTCTAAGGGAGTAATAGGTCCATGGTACATCTGTCAAATGGTTGAACAGAGTGGAGCAACAGGGAAGGCTCCAAGCCACATGCCATGGTACAAGGGTAGCTATAATGAGGGAAGACCATACATTGGGTGTATGGATGTACGAGGGAGCAATCGTGGTACATGAGTTACCCCGAACTTTGTTTTTCCACCCTTCTTCATATTCCTTTTGCCTTCTATCGATTTTTCTTTCTTTTAATTTCTCGGGGTTCCAGGGGATGAGAGCATGATGTGTATGATAAAGTAGTGATTACCTCACTAAGGTTCGGCAATTCATAGCCCACTGGGGGTTGGGACAATCATGGGTTCCTTAATGAGTAGGGGACACTCATTGGGGCCCTAGAAACCAGGGTGATGGCCATGGTGATAGGAGGTAGAGCTCATGTTTGGCTTTTCCCACACGCTAAATTTTTATGTCCTGACCATCTTTTGCATTTTGTGGTACATGTCCTATTGTAAGTGGCCAAATTATGTTTCTATCTTTCTTTTTAGTTACATCAACCTTCGTGGCATCGTTCCGTGCTCGACCCGAAGTGTGGACAAGGGAAAGGGGAGGCTAACACCTTGTGGACCCGATGGACAAATGTGGACCCAGATGGGAAAAGTGTGAAAAGGGGTTATAATGAGTGGAGGGGAGCGAGATATATGGTATTGGGAAGTGGGACCATGCAACCAAAATCAGTGTTTCCCATGTAGTGCCACTCCTAAAGCTAGTAGCCAATAGAGGAGATCCTGTAGGACTAGAATACAAGATTAACCACCAACTTGGGACAAGAAACATGAGTACAATCCAAGCACATTCTTTCCGCTGAATTCCCTCGCACTTATCCATTTCAAGAGGTGCCCAAGAAAAGAAACCATAAACACCCAATTACATAATGAAAAGCCATACCTTTGGGGTTGGAAGACCCACCTTCAAACATACAATCATAACAGGTGTGCGACGGCATACATTGGCTGACTTAGTGGCAGAGAATGGTGGCACATCGTGCTATCGGGTGGCTGCTGGCTGCTAGCTAAAGACAAATCTAGGAGAAAAATTCTCCTATAGGGGCCATCCACTAGTGGTGGGTGACACTTCCATCTACTGCTAGAGCCTTGGCAGCCTTCATGATGTACCTGCAATGCTGCAACCCTCATTAGGAGGTCATGGAAGAAACGATTATAACCAAGCAAAAGATACAAAGACAAGGGACTGACCAAAAATAAGGCAATAATCAAGGAAGAAGGATATAAAGTACTTATCTTTTGATCTGAGGATTGTATAGGGACTTTGTCAACTCCCTCTTGATCCTTGCCTTCTTGCAGAAATCATTGAAATCCATTTGGAATCTCATCATCCTCGTCCTCATGATTAGCTACTAATGCATGTTTCGTTCCTTCCTTGCATGAGAAATGATTTCTTTATTTAGCCGAATCATCGATCTAGGTCTAGCTGTTAATTTTAGGTAACAATGGTATGTTCTATTGGCATTATGATACAAGTGTTGTCCTTGATGGCAACTCACACAGATTACAGATCATAGTGCAGTAGGTCAGTAGCAAAGAGTTGATGATCAGACTACAAAAAATGAAGAAAGAAGAGTATATACGCAAGTTCACTATATACCAAGTAGGGTATACATGGAGGTTATACGCAGGTTCATTATGTACCAAGTCGCGTACATACGCAGGTTCGCTATATACCAAGTAGGGTATACACGCAGGTTATACACGCAAGTTATACACGCAGGTTATACACGCAAGTTATACACGCAGGTTCACTATATACAAAGACGCGTATGCGTATGAACGCACTTTCATGCACGGAAAAGCGCGTACATGTGGGAAAGCCTATGTTTGGGTTCGTGGTATTTAGACCTATGGTTTTGGTCCTTGGTATTGCGTCCGAAGTGTTGAACCCAAGTATTGGGTCCAAGGTATTGGTTCTACATGGTTTTGGACCATGGTATTGAGAGAAGCCTAAACCTATATAAGGAGAAGATCATTAGGCCAAGGGTGCAAATGTGCAAGGATTGAATATCTGATGAAGTGTGAGATCTAGTGTGTTGATTATGGGTTTGTGATGCTTAGCTTGATCTGAATCATGGATGCATCTATGCGGTTGATGATGGATGATGGATCGGGATCATGCAAGTCCAAAGAGGGAGATTGTTGGCATTATGATTCATGTGTTGTACTTCATGGCAACCCACTCGTAGAAGAACAACTCACTTATATGTAACTAGATGAATCTACAGAGGAGATATCAGATGTGACAAAATACATGGGATGCAGGACAGCTCAAAGGAATCAGATGAAATTATAGCAAAAGGGAGAGTGCACTCAAAGAAGAAATTATCAGTTTAAAAGCTCAGCTGGAATGTGCCTTCAGAGTTCGTCAAACGCTGCAGGAGCTGAATGAAGAACAAGAAAAGGAGATTCTCAAACTAAGGCAACAAGTGGAAGAAGGATGAAAGTCTGAAGAAATTTTGAAGAAGCAATGTTTGGAAAAGGAAGATCAACATCAGGTTGAGGTAAATATGTTGAAAGGTAAATTAGAAGAAAAGGATAAGCTATTACGATTTCAAGACAGTAATAAGACTTTGGATGATATTCTTGGTAGTCAAAGGTTGCCTACTATCAAAAATGGTCTTGGTTTTTATGAATCTGCAAAAGGTGAGTCTAGCTCACAAGGTAAGGCAAGGAACTCTAAAATGATCAACAAGGAGATGAGAGGACAATAGCCAAGGAAAGAAATTTCTCAAAGGAAATCTTTTGCTCCTAATTGTGGAAGTGATAGACGATTATTTCCTCCAATGAATAATGTTGAATGTTATGTATGTCATAATTTTGGACATGTTGCAGCCAGATGCAGAAGTAGAATGGTTCAAGACCGTCATACAGAAAGATCATCACGTTCAAGGTGCTTTAAGGGATATTGTTTTGCTTGCAATATGTTTGGTCACAAAGCCATTGACTGTTTTAGGAGGAATATGAAACATGTAAGATGTTATGCATGTAACAAACTTGGACACATAGCAAAGGAATGCAGGAGAAGATTTTGGGCACCATACCAAAAGGAGAAAACATCATCACAGTGGAAGATATGGAGGAAAAAGGAAGTATAGCCAGAAAGATGTGGCATAACAGAATACACAGACATGGTAGACTTAGAGGAAGCTGAAAGTGTGGAACATCAGTGTTCTACATCTCATACGCAGGTATCATAAAGACAAGTCGCGTATATACGCAAGATTGACGCTGCACAATCGCGTATATGATGCTCTGAAGAAAAGCAGCAGTACAGAAGTTTGATATGGTTTACTCACTGATTGACGATGGCATGGCACAGGTTCAGGGGGAGCATATGCTTTGAATAATGCATTGTTGGCATTATGGTTAGAAGTCCTTGGTGATGATGCTTATTGACATATCTTGCTACTGATTGTTGATTGACCAAGAGAATGGATTGCAGGTTAATATGCTTATACTGCATATCATATAGTGTATGATAGTTGTTGATAACTGTCATGGTCTTGTTTAGGTCCTTGGTCTTTGTTAGTCATATGATGTATCTTGTTACCCCACTGTGCATGGGATGGATGATGTAATGGTTCTTGTGTTTGAGTCAAAATGGTGTATCCCCACTTGGTTGGGAGATTGATGTATGTATCTTTAGAAAGGTCATTGGCAATGTATGTATAGAGTCATGTTATGCTTTTGCAAACCTTGCATGTGCTCAGGGGGAGCATGGACAGATTGGTACACCTTGGCATATTCAAAGGGGGAGTTCATTCAGAGATTTCAGCAGGTACTCAGGGGGAGCATGGACAGCAGAATGTATATCAAAGAAGAGAATATCTTGGTCCGCCCTTTGCCCTTGATGTCAAAGGGGGAGAATGACTTGGTGTGGTGGTTGCCATCAAGTCCAAAGGGGGAGATTGTTGGCATTATGATACAAGTGTTGTCCTTGATGGCAACTCACACAGATGACAGATCATAGTGCAGCAAGTCAGTAGCAAAGAGTTGATGATCAGACTACAAAAAATGAAGAAAGAAGAGTATATACGCAGGTTCACTATATACCAAGTAGGGTATACATGGAGGTTATACGCAGGTTCACTATGTACCAAGTCGCGTATATACGCAGGTTCGCTATATACCAAGTAGGGTATACACGCAAGTTCACTATATACAAAGACGCGTATGTGTATGAACGCACTTTCATGCACGGAAAAGCGCGTACATTTGAGAAAGCTTATGTTTGGGTCCGTGGTATTTAGACCTATGGTTTTGGTCTTTGGTATTGCGTCTGAAGTGTTGAACCCAGGTATTGGGTCCAAGGTATTGGTTCTACATGGTTTTGGACCATGGTATTGAGAGAAGCCTAAACCTATATAAGGAGAAGATCATTAGGCCAAGGGTGCAAGTGTGCCAGAATTGAATATCTGATGAAGTGTGAGATCTAGTGTGCTGATTATGGGTTTGTGATGCTTAGCTTGATCTGAATCAAGGATGCATCTATGCAGTTGATGATGGACTATGTTGCCAGGAAACGTGGGTTCGAGGACGGGGACGGGGATGTCATTTTCTGAAACAGAGTGTGTGGGTTCGTCGGGGGTATATTATAATTTATATATATAATATATAAATATTATATTTTATAAATTATAATATAA
>APFE031049020.1:17205-72006 GCA_000404065.3 Pinus taeda | reverse complement strand
TCCTTGTAACCAAGATCTTTTTGAGATATGAGACAAAGTGTGCTATGAATGTACACTAAGTTCTCTGCCTTCTTTGAACCCAACCTATTTCTCTTTACTGAATGGATAAAGGCATAAGTACTCAAATTCCTCTCGAAAGCTGCAGAACTAGCTACTTGGAATATTAGGGGAAGCCCATTAAATTAATTAAAAATTTAAAAATAAAAACTAAAATGAACTCCAAAGAACCTGATTTTGGGGTTCCAAGTACCCATCATCAGGGTTCTTCGTACCTGTCAAGACAAAAGAACCCAAATTTTTTTAACAGAGAACCCGGTTCTTCATAGAAGAACTCGGTTCTTATGGGTTCTTCTCAGAAGCACCTGTACAAGAATCCAGTACTTGGGTTCGAGAACCCCACCCCTGGGTTCGGGAACCCATGCAACATAGATGATGGATGATGGATCAGGATCATGCAAGTCCAAAGGGGGAGATTGTTGGCATTATGATGCATATGTTGTACTTGATGGCAACCCACTCGTAGAAGAACAACTCACTTATATATAACTAGATGAATCTACAGAAGAGATATCAGATGTGACAGAATACATGGGATGCAGGACAGCTCAAAGGAATTAGATGACAGTTCTCAGTATGAGATCCAGTATGCAGGTTATGGGTTCATGAGGCTTGAAATGTATTATCATTATGTGGATAGACTAGATCTGAATTATTGACGCATGTCTTATTGTATGAATGTTATGATCTGGGTATGACCGATGTTTGGAACAGCTGCAAAGTTATGAGAAAATATTTGTAGATCTGTACGCGGGTTGGCTTTGGTAAAAGCGCGTATGTACGCCGGTTTGGTTCATCATAGTAGCGTATACATTATGAGATATGATCTGGTTATTGTTGCAGAGTTCTGTTGTCTGTTCTGTGTTGTGGTGACTATGTTGTTTCAGTATTGGGTGATTCAGAGATTGATGATGCAAGTATAATTGATGGGTGTTCTGCAGTAGTGATTGATTTTGTGCTTCAAGGTTGTTGATGGGTCCAATATGAAAATTGGATGAAACATGCCCTTCAGATTATGGTGTGGTGCTTTAGGAGTATCCAATCTGAAAATTTATGAAATGTGGTCCCTGGAGGAAGAAAGAAGATAGTAGGCCGGCACCTACGTACTAGTACTTCAGCTAGTACAAGAGCCAAGGGGTTGTAGCTCCCTTCCAGAAGAAGCTGGAGAACGAGAGAGGGTTGTAGCCCTCTGCAGGTTGCAGCCTGCGTGCTGGTAAAGGACTGCACCAGTACATTGTAAAAGAAGTTTCTTATTAAAGGAAGGTAGAAACAAATTGCAGCAGGTGATTTTCACCCACATTGGGTTTCCACCTTATATCATGGTGTTCATGTGTGCTCTTTATGTGTGATGATCTGTTCTGTTTACTGTTAATATGGTTAATGATGTTCTTAGGCTCTCATTGAAGATCAACTAACTGAATCATAAGTTTATTGAATATACACTAGTTGCATTAAACACAGTTGCGTATATATGCGGTCATCCTTAACTGAAGTAGCGTATATGAATTAGAGTATGAAAATGAAAAAGTTATATTGATGTGATAATACTGATTCACCTCCCCCCCCCTCTTCAGTATTATTTCCAACATGTTCTATGCTTAAGAGCAATTTACTTCAATTTCTTTATTAGCGCAATATCAATATCCAGTTTAGCAATCACATCAGCATGATAGTAAAATGTAGATAGAACATAAATATAAATAGTGGAAGACAAGCCAAGACAAGAGGACACAAGATGTGACACCAGCAAGGGACAAACTCCCATGTGGGGAAACCCTTGATCAATTCTTCTTATATTCTTCAATAATTCAGCACAGAGAGAGAGAGTACAAATTGCAAATCTGGTAACTTATGACAGCAGCAGAAAAGCCCTAACCAGAAAAGTCAACACTGGTCAAACAGGGCAGAATTCTTCCTCTAAGCAGCTCAGTCAAATCCAGTCAACTTCGGCCTCCAACAGCAAGCTCAATCAGCCCAAAACAATCTGAAAAAGTCCAGTCAAAGACTGGTCAATGAAAGTCAAACTATGGCCAGACCTAGGGCAGTCAACGCTGGTCAAATGAGAGGTCAAATCACCTCGATTTCAGTGCCCAGTTCTGCAGCCTGCCAAGGAGAAGAAACCTCACCCAATCTGCAGTCAAAAGCAGGTCAACGTAGCCCAAAAATGCAGCCTCTGAAATTCGGTCAACTCTGGTCAACACAGTCAAACAGTCAAACAGAAAATGTAGTCCTTCCTTCGCACGTGTGAGAGATAGCTGCCCAGATTTGCATACCGAATTAAGTGAGGAGAGAGAGATATGTGAAGATGAGATGATGATAAAATAACTTGAGGTCTCCTTTTATATGCAATGTTGAGGATGAGCTGGGGGTTTGAATGGCTGTTTTACTTGCTGGCCGACCTAGACAATTTGTCCATAATATAAATAAATTCATATCTTTATATTTACATGTCGGAATTGGATGATCTTTAGATCATTCCTACACCTCTCAGAGAGAGGAATCCAAGAAAAATATCAGCTGTCATAAATAAGATGATCCATGTGGAGTTTGGCCCTAGTTGCAAATTTTAACACTAGCACTAGGGTTTTATCCACAAACCCTAGGGTTTTTCTAAGTCATAACCTTACGATTTTCCTAGGGTTTACATACCCTAATGCTACCAGCTCTTCCAAGAAGAGCTCATACTTTAGCATGAGAGTTATGACTTTCTTTGCTTTATATGAGAGAGTGTTTCTCCAGAGCTCCCTCTAGCAATGGAGTAACTTTCAATCTGTTCTGGCAAGACCTTAGCAATATATCTCAGTCAATGTAAATTTCAACAGCAGATGCAAGGCATCTCTTACATAAATGAGCAACAGTCTTGATTCTGACTCAACAGATTTCAACTTGTTCTTGAAGCTGTCCAGCCAGGCTAAAACATTTGTCCCTTGTCTAAGTTTAAACTTGGCCCTGCTATTCTGCTTTCTAGAGTTCTGTTCAGCCTCTTTAACTGCCATGTCAACAAAGACAAAAATACTGTAGGTCGAGCCTAATCTTCAATGAAAGTAAGATATCTTCAAAAGAGGCAATAAGACCATGGCATTCCAATGTCTTTCAAAAAAAAATTTGTTTCATCAACCAATCCTCAATATATGTGCAAGTAACAATCTTCAAGTGGCACGAGCATGTGATACTTGAAATGGTCCTATTCAAGGCATATCAGCAATTTCTGTCCACAGGTTTTGTAGAGTAGAGGTTTCGGCCCTTCTTCTAGAGCATAAATAAAATAGTTTGCAGTTCTTTTATAAAAAAATCAAGTTAGCCACTCCATGTCAAATGTAGATTTGTTCTGGTACTTAATAACTTCCAATCACATCAAATGTCATGTTTGAATTATTCAAACTGTAGACTGTCTCACGAATCATTCTTGTAATGGAAGTTGACGAAGAGTTTGACTTCATGTCAACTGTAGGTGTTCCTTCCTGGCTCCTGAGTTCTGCTCTTGAAATGTCCTTAGGATGCATCGTAGAAGATCCTCAGACTTCCCTTGAAAGCAGGCCTAAACAAGCCCTCTGTAATCTAGACATTCAGACCCAACTCTATCAGTGTACTTATCAGCCTCCTTTATCAACCAGATTAGCATAACCTTGTTGGATTTTCCACAGGCCTGAGTTAACTTCACACTTCCTGGCCACCACCTAAGGCTTCTCAGCCTCCATGGCTGTCACATTGAGGCATTTTGGCCCTCCTGAGGTGACCCCTGAGGCTTTTCGTCCCTCTGCAACACAGACTGAGGCTTTTTTGGCCTTCTCAGATCTGAGTTTTCTTCCTGCAGCCCTAAACCTTGGGCTAGGGCAGCCTGCGGCCTTGCCTCTTTTTCACCCTTTATCCATCTGCTAACCTTCTTCGGCATGATTTGATTTTATGCCTGAGGCCTTTCAGCCTGCCTGGGCTGGTCACTGAGGCCCTCGATCCTCTCCTAGGGCCACGACCAAACCTCAAAATCGCCTTAAGTTACTGTGATCAGCACCTTCTCATATAAACAGACTCTCAGTCTTCTTCTGGCAGCCTTGGTCTATCTTATAGTGAACTGAGTCAGGTATTTTTACTCCTATTCAGCCTCAGATCAGGCCAGAACTAACAGAATCTTGGGCTTCTTTCAACAGAACTCTTCTAAACTCGGCCTCTACCAACATATGAGCTACTAGACTTGGCTTGCACACAAATGCTGATGTCAACAAGTCATTCTACTAGGGCTGGGCTTGAGAGCTTTAGACTATGAAGACACTTTCCCAAACTTGGCTTCTTCAATTTTATTTCATGGCTGCTCTTTAACCTTGCTATGATACCATATTGATTTTTCATGATATTCTACTTAGATAATTACTTTCTAGTGATTTCTTAATTAATTCTTCTTGTGTCGCATTTATCATTAAGCAATTATACATAGAAAAGCTCAACCGTAAAACAATAATGACAGTAGGATCATGAAGAGATAGCCAAATGCAAGAGACAATATTTTACCCTAAGAAAACCCTAACTAGGGAAAAACCCAGCAACCTTTTCTTAGGAGAAATTGTTCAATTCAACAAGAGATACAATCTGATTTTGCAGTCAAATTAGTTCAAACAAGACCAGCAAACTAGCACAGGTCAAACTTCATCAAACTGCCCAAAAATAGCCTCAGTCAACCTACTGCCTAGACACAGGCTGAATTTCAGCCTCTGCCCAGAAACCTTGGTCTGCTGCTCAAAACTTCTTCAGAAAAACTCGACTTCTTTCCTAGACTCCTTCACATGTGTGCACAGAAGATTTGATGCTTCTTGTGAAGATCCGAATTGCTTTTGAAGTGATGAGGTCGAGTGACAATATATAATGATTGGGCTGCCCGAATTGGTGTCTTTTCACTGAGCCAACTTGTACTTATTGGAGGGCCGACTTGATTTTTTGGATGCAAAATAAATTCAAATTTAGATTTTAAGTTCCCTCATTCTTTTTTCCTTTTAGGACTGATTTAAGATCAATTTTTGTTGTTGTTGTTGTTGTTTTTGTTGGTTGTGGGCTAATACAATCAATGAATACCAACCGCAGCTACCAACACTCTGAAAGAAGTATCAGGTAGTTTCTGTTATCCATGTTTGTCAAGAAAGGGCATGAAAATAAAGTGTTAAACATCTATGAATTCACTATTGGGCTGGAGCTTAATCTTAAATTAATTAAAAACTCTTCCTTGGAAAACGGATGGATACGATTATTTTCATTGTTTATGTTATTATGTAATTTTATAACTTTTCTGTCGTTGTAGTTAGTAGTTCCTCAGGTTATCTTTCTACTGGTTCCAGTTTGTGAAAGGGGATCATGACAAAAAAAGAAGATTTTGCTGAAGTAGTCATCAAATAAATGAAAGATGATCCAAAACCTGACACCAAAGGAAATTGAGAGCATTAAATATCCAACTGCTGAAATGATAGGCTCTATAATGAACAAACTTTTTGACTGGTCCTTTATTCACATCATTCTACTGTGTTTTATACGTTTGATGTTACAATGTTGGTGGGGTCTTTCTGTTGCAGATGGGAAACTTTCAAACAACAAATGCAAGCAATGCGACGTCACAGTGATGTTAAAGGAATTGAAATTAGAAAGGTCAATGCTTCAGTATATACCTTTCCTACACCAGATTGCATGTGCCGTGAGAAAAGTTTTGGTTTGAAGGTCTGACTACTATGAACGAAGTATAGTCAAGAAAGGGAGGATTTTTCTTTCTTTGTTTGAATTTACCAATGATGCAGCCATGCGGCCTTAAGTCTATTATTTAGGTGCTTGAGATATTCTTTATCAACACAATCTTGCTGCATTGTCCTCAATTTTTTTTATCCTGGAGAAAAGGATGGATTTATTGATCAGTTACTTCAAGATTTATTGCTGAAAATTCATTGTAGAGCACATTGGCTCTATACAGTTTCCACTTGAGCTTTGATGAGCTATTCGGTAATGGCATTGGAGAAATCTTATCTACAAGCGTGCGGGTATCTATCACGGGACCAGTTTATGTTTCCATAATCAGAAGAATTCCAAGAGGATCCCAGATCAAAGCTGCAAGGAAAATATTAAATAAGCAGAAGCTTGATTGTATAATATCTGTATACTTTTGTCAGGGAGGTTGTATCACGGCTTATTATTTGGTAACCATTTCAGGGAATGAGTGTTGCCCCATTTTGTCCCATAGGTTTGGGAGATTGTATCTTTTTGTGTTTATGGCTTTGTAAGAATTTTCAGAAGCATGCACGATGGGGAACTTAAGATTAAAGATCCTTGGTGACTGCATGATTATTTCTTTTCTTATTTTCATTTGCAAAAGTCTCTATTCATTTCTGCCTTGGCTCTTTATACCACGTTCTCTTTCTTGTTCATCTAGTTTAAAATACTGCGTGACAAGGTATGCTGTTATTAGAACTTCAGTATTTTAAGAGAAGTCTTAATTATTATTATATTTGTATGTGCAAAATTTATAGGTCACTAGAGACTACCTTATGGAGGACTATTCTAATGAACGAAGCATTCTGTGTGTTTAAGCCATAT
The DNA here is from genome assembly GCA_000404065.3 of Pinus taeda. Taxonomy (NCBI): domain Eukaryota; kingdom Viridiplantae; phylum Streptophyta; class Pinopsida; order Pinales; family Pinaceae; genus Pinus; species Pinus taeda. The sequence goes on along the minus strand of APFE031049020.1, from coordinate 65,388 downwards.
AATCTTCTTAAGATGCAGGGTTCAGATTTTTGCTAATCGATTCTTGTAACTGCAGCAATTTCCTTTGGGTGGTGCTTGAATCCATAATAATCTATGAATCTTCTACTTATTACCCTTCTAAAAGTTCAGATAAGCTCTGGTCTTTTATACAGTTGACAGGATCTGTCCCCCAAAACTGTATGTGTGATTCTCATCTTCTGCAGGTCATCCTTTATAGTTTGTCATAAGGTGAATAATATATGAAATTGGGAAAGATTCATATCCAATATTATGGTTTGACAGGGGCTAGGGTGTTGCCATCGAATCTCTCGCAATCCTTGCCAATTTCTTTTCCTATTTCTTGGTGTTTCTACAAGAGTGAAATGTTGAGTTTGATATGCACAAATGAGCTTTAAACTAGTTACAGTTAGTGCAAAGGTTGCACAACTAATTCAGGACATGTTGCAGACTTGGAGTGCTTTGAATTTCTAAACAGGAGATAATTTTAAAGACCAAAACAATGTATTCTGATAATACGATCTTTGGAACTCACTGACACTTCAGTTATCGGAACTTTTGGTCCTGTTCTGCTTGTTTCATGACAAAATGGGCCCAATCAGGCTGGAGGCCAGTTCTGTCCCACATTGATCATTTCAACAAGTTTCCAGGTTGAAATGGTCTTCAGTGGACCCAAATAGGATGGTTTGGGACCAAGGTTGCATGAAAGGGGGAAACGGGTACAAGATTCCGAAACGGGCATGGGTACGAAACCTGACCCCCCCAAATTTTGGAAAAGGGGAAACACGAATATATATATATATATATATATATTATTATTAGGACATTTAAGAAATATGTGCAATAATAAAGCATATATGATACATTCTAATTTATTACATTATGATAAAATTGTCAATTGTCAATGCATAAACTATAAGTCTCTAAACTTACTTCACATTTACTCATGAATGATCACATAATGAAAATAGAAATATCCAAAATCAGCCACGAGAAATTTCTAATTTCTTGTTCCATGCTTGATTGGGAGTCTCCTACATAGTCGAACGACCTTAGTGCTCTTGATTAAATTAAAGTTTCATACCCTAGTACCCTACATTTCTTGATTATTGGGAGTCTCCCCTGCATAGAAGGCTTGGTTCTCTTGATTAAATACAAGGTTCATACCCTAGTACATGATAAAATCCAATGGAAACATTGCAACCCCCCCAAGCCTGAAATCCTGAAAAATAGATAAGTCTGCTGGATTTTGAATGAGATTTAGAATTCTACTTTCTCCATATGAAATCCAATGAGGGTAAAACCACTCAAACATCCTGAGTCATTTCATGGTAATGTTAAAAATATTACTTTTACTTTAAGAATTTAACATTACTATGAATTGCATATGCCTCAAACTTCCTGATGAATCGCATATCAACACTAGGGCAAAAGTTCACTTTTATGACTTTAGATAGGCATCTAGAAGCAACTAAAAGACATTAGAAAAACCTAATTAAAAATTAGAAGACAAATTAATAAAGTAAAAATTAAAAAAAGTCAAGTTGCATGTGGAAACGGTGTCGTACGGCCCAGAAACGTGTTTCCGACCGTACTGGCCACGTTTCCACCTCGAAAAACATGCCAGTATGGCCATAAACACGTTTCTGGGCCATACCGTACGCGTTTCCGCGTTTCGTTTCCATTTTTGTACGGAAACTCCTCCCCTGCCAGCGTTTCCTGCAACTTAGTTTGGGACAAAACAACCAAGACCAGTTGCTTCTGTTTGTTCTGGAGTTGGACCAGACCTTAGTGAAACCCACTTGCTTTGAAGGTAAGTCTAGAAAACTGAAGAAAAAGACAAAACAACAAAAATATTGCCCATCCCTCACAAACCATAATCCATCACTATATAAAGATGTACACACACCACAACCTGCCCCCAACACCCACCCCACACTCCCTTCTTTTCACGTCACATTTCTCATTGCTATTTTGTGAGCATTTGGAGATTTTAGAACTATGGTGTAGGAGTTAGTGCAGGGAGCCTAGTACTGATTTAGCATTGTTGGTGGGCTGCTTTTGGTGGATTTGTCATCTACATTAGTGGTCTACATGTCATCTACAACCTTGGAGGAGATTTGAGACCAAATTATTTTTCCCATACGAAGGTATGCCAAGAATATTTCAAACCCCTATCATTCTCATTGTTACTGCATGAAAATGAAAAATATAATGGATTTTATCGGATGCATTTTATCAGCAGTAAATGTGAATTTTGACAGCTTGGGTTTATTGTTCTTTCACATGGTCGAGGGGTATTTATGTCTTTTGAGGCATGTTGTGTTGAATTTACATATTTGGAGGCAAGGGTGCACATGTGGCAAACATTCACCTTATGGCGTAGCTATCTACATATTTTCATGGATATTTCTCCATTGCAAGGTTCCTTTGGGGTATCTTGAATCTTCACAATTTTCACAATGAAAGTTACATATTTGGAGGCATTTCTCACCACTGCTTCATCTCACATCACATAGGTGTTTTTCCATATGTTGAGGCATGACTCATCATTTGGTGGGCTTTGGGAATAATTTGTAAGGCATTAAAGAGGTTTCTAGAGAATGCCATTATAAAGATTGAATGTGTCTATCGGAAATACTCTCACAGTGATGTCCAACGTAGTAGATGAAATGGTTGGATGGTAGATTTTGCACTGTCCACACCTAGCTTCAATCCACATCTAGACCTTTGGCCTATTGTGATGAAGCTAGAAGGGTAGATGTCTGCAAAAAGTGCCTCTCGCCCTCTCACCACCTTGTGGGTGTCTTTGGACATCTTGGCCCTTACTAAGTTATAAGGTTCTTGCTAGCGTTGGCTTACAAGTTGTTGGCATTAGGTATGTCTTTAGATGTCTTGGCTTTTGCTAAAGCCATAAGCTCCTTGCTAGTGCTATCTTGTGCATTGATGGTCCTACCTTGGGGTTTATAGTGGCAACCACTTAGTTGATTGCCACTATAAATCCCTTTTCACTGAAAAATAAAAACCCTTTCACAGTGGTCAAAGATTATTCAAGGAAGTAATACTGTCATTTTGAGGGATATATAGGGGTTTCATGGCATGGTCAAGGGTCATGTGTAGGAAGGAAGTTGAACATACTAGTCAAGGAAATGGCACTTGGCATTCATATCACACATGGCATAAAGGAGGACATTTGTGAAGAGTGCTCCATTTAGAAACATCTAGAACAATGGTTTTTTCCCTTTTTCGAAGAAGAGCAAATTATCTTTCAATGAAGGTGCTTAGATTGCCCCTTGGTAGATGCATAATGGCTGTGACATTTCCCAATTGTGGTCATAACAAGTTAATGGCTGTGACAAATTTGCTGCCTCAAAACCCTAGCTACATTTGATTATTTTTTAATGTATTACTCCACCATTTTTGAATGCTATTGCTATTTTGGGAAGATAAAGCTACCAATTGGTCATTATTGGAGAATACCTAAACTAAGGATGGGACATGTGGTGCATAAGCACTATGGAAAAGGTTAAACATAATGATTTGAGGGAGGGATGACACATGTGGTGCATAAACCCTTTGGAAAAGGTTAAACATAATGATTTGAGGGAGGCACCCTCCATGAGGAAACATGGCATCAAGGAATCATTTGTGCCTTATTTGGTGCATCTTTTCACTTCTAATGAGTGCCTAGCTTGAAGGAGGCTTTTAGACTTACGTGTCTTTTAATATTATTATATCTATTAGGATCATGTATATAGAAATTAATGGTGTTTTATTGTAAAATGTTTGACGAGAAGCTCTATAAAAGGAAGAGAGCTCTCATTTGCAGATGCATGGTTGGATGAATGGGATTTCCCCTCCAGACTTGTTGAAGATTTCTTGTAGGAGGAAGTTAAAGGTCAATCTAAAAGTAAGGTTTCTCCATTTCTCCTTCATCCTTTATAGATGGCAAAGGTCTTGGAAGGATGGCCCTTGTATATGCTACTGAAATAATCTTTATAGAAGGGCATTATTGCTCCAAAAAAAGGATGTTGAGGATGTAGTAAAATCCTCAGTAACTCTTGATGTAACTTAGAGATAATTGAAAAGATTCACTATATTGGTTATAGCTATTCATTCATTGTTTGAAGTTTGTTGTAACTATAGTCACTTGGTTTGTGTTTCTAATGATAATGAAATTTGACAAAAAAAATTGTTAACACAAAATCAAGTTCAATAAAGTTCGATATTAAATTCAACTAAGTATACTCTATATATTATTAAAAATAATTTTATATATTAATTTTATACATAAATAATTTTGAATAGATATAATTTATTAAAGTTTTTAATTAGTTTATATATAATTTTGTATTAAATTATCCATAGCTTTTATATGTAAATATTAAATGCTTCTATTCTTATTATTTTTTAAAAAATATATTGTAATTTAAATAACAAAATAGTTACAATTATTTGAAGTTTTAACCCATGAAAATTTATAGCTGGTGTAAAACAAAATTGATCAGCTATCCTATGTAATGTCTTATTTATGCCAACAATCTTTACAATTCATGACAACCCTTGACTGATATACTTACAGACCACCAATAACGATAACAAATTCATGCAAGGTGACATTATCTAGCCCTCCATCCTCCTAAATTCCTCCTGCACCAATCTTCCATCTTTTGAAAATGTGTTGAAGACACTATTGAATTGGTATAAAAGTTCAATGAATTTTTAGGGCATCTTTCAAATCTGCGAGGATTCGAATTTCAAGTTCTCACATAAGTGACCTTGGTGACTTAGGCCTCTTGATCTCATGGTAAAATTGGATTTGAAGATATGATATGTTGTTAGTTGATCATTCAATTAGGGAGTTGCCATGCATAATCTACATCATATGGTTTGATATGTGGTGGTTTCACAAGATAGCACTAGCAGGAATAAGATCATTGTGAAGTAAAAATGTGCTAGAAAGGAAATCACTGTAAAATATATACTCCTTTTCAGGAAAGGAAAGTCCTAGATTACTCTTGCAGGAAATAAATCACTCTTTGCTTAAAAGTAAATTGTGGGAAATGAAATCTATACTACTTGCAGAAATCATCATTTAAGAAGCAAACAATGCAGAAACTAAATGGTGACCTAGCCAAGCCTCATCTCAGAGCATTCATGGGCTTTTCTAAGACACAAATCTACTTCTACCATGAATTTGAAGTGAATTTGGGCACGAGAAGAACTCGAAAATAGACTATTATATGACTTTCTTTTGTTATATGAAACTTTCAGCAAGCTTGTTTGTTCAGTTACCTTGTCAAATGCCTAAGCTAATCAAGTGCAAATGTTGCAGGGTAAATTTTGTTATTAATGTTGAAGAATGTAACTAGGTTCGGTCTTCATAAATGTATTTGAGTCATTATGCAATGTACTTATCAAAAAAATGAAAAACAATTTATTATTATTATTTCTACAATGACTTATTAAAGCACGAGTTTCATGCTTGGGTCATTTTTTATTAGCCAAAGTCCACATTGTGGGCCCCTAGGATTTATATTGAGTCATTAAAGTCATTGTACATTTTATGAGACCCTTCTTGGGCTTTTGAATCATGTAAATAGGTTTATTAATGAATTAAATAAGGTATTTAACACCTCCACACCAAGTCGGCCTCAAAGAGATCAAGTCAACCTCAAACTGGACAATTCTGTTATAGCTCTGATACCACTTGTTATAGATCTGAAATGAAAATATATGATAGTAATAATATATCCAAGAATAATCACCAAAAATAACATGATCTGAATATAGATAGAATGTTTCATTTTATTGATCAAACTCTTAAGGTATGGCAACACCATACATCTCCTTAATGAAGGAGAACACTCCACAAGCCATATGTCTATTCATATAATAATTTTTGATATCTCTCAATGTGGAGTCTCTAGCCTCTATATAGGCCTCATACATACAATACCATGGGTCATTACCATGGTTCCCTCAATACCATCTATTTAATACCATGGGCTTATTACATTATTGTTAACTACTTGTGGCCCCTTACATGATACGAGTTAACCACCTTATTTATTATTATTGCCCATCCCATTATTATTCCATTGGGTACCTCCCCTAGGTATACTACGTTCCACCCGCCTTAACATGTTTCGTCCTTGAAACATGGGAAGAACACAAATAATAAGATCTACTCAAAAGAGTAGTCCACTGGTACCATGCACATGCATCTAGCCATCCAAGAGAAAGGTGAACCCTCAATCCGGCTGATGCTTCGCTCACTTGAGATGGAAGTTGACCATGGCGGCTCTTCTGTGTTGATGTGTAGTAGGTGGATCACTGCTCCTCTTTATCTATCATGTGGGGGTTGTTGTTCCTGTGGCTAATTCCTTGCCATCTTGTTGGTTGTTTTTCTGCGGGGTGATGTGGGTAGCTGATATGCTGAAGTTTTAACCAACAGTGGAGCCTGAGTGGTATCTGGTACATGTTGTGGTGTCTGATGTTGTTTCTTATCTTCCAATATTACTTCAACCACTGAGTCCTCATCTGATGTATCAGTACTTGTAACTTTTTCTAATTCAACCTCTGTTTGTGTTTGATTGTCGATCATCAAAGGCTCATCATCTGATGTGTAAGTGTCATTAGAGCTTTGTGTTTCTGCCTCCATAGTCTCTGCTTGGGTCTTAATGGAAATATCCTACAATGTAATTTTCTTCTTTTTATACTAGAGCTTCAGGAATTTCTTCTGCACATTAATATTGACAGTACCCGCAGATTCCATCCAAAGATATCCTAAAACACCATCCATGTTATCCATATCTGAAGTGTAAAAATTACAATGCAACACATACTCACCCATTGAAGGCTTCAAATCTTTATAAACTTGCACATCCTCGTCATTAACCTGTGTATTTTCAATGTGTTTTGCTGGCACTTGCAATGTTTTTGCCAAATTGACATTTATGAGATTTTTCTTGCAACTAGGATTTATAAACACAATGATCTCCTTTTGAATCAATCCATGAACCTGCAATAAAGAGATACCAGCAGAAAATAACCCTTTAGGTTTTGTGGTTTCCTTCTTTTCTATAAAAATAAAATCTTTGCTAGGTTGTGTCCCTGTCTGTGTAAGCTTAGTAAGAGGATCCACAAAACTAGATTTACGGTCAAAGTGGTCACAGATAGATTTTGTGAACATGTGCTAAGTAGTCGTCATTGGATGGCATTTTTAATGACATTGCCACCATTGCCATCTTTCGTGGTCCAAGTATATGATTCTTACACTCAGCTGAGTCGCATCATCTATGATGTGATTCAATGTAAAATATTTCTCCATTTGTACTAGCCATGTGGCTGGATGAGAGGCATCAAATTTATACAAGTCCCTCAAATTCTGATCTAGGCCCGCCATCACAAAAAAATTTGGCAAAAATTTGAAATGCCCACAATTCTGTCAATATTGCTCATAATCCCTATTATGACCTATTTTCGGAAATGGAACAACCATTTTGCATCTTCCCATGTGGTAAACATATAGATCTAGTCACTAGAATTTTAGATGTACGCTGCAACTGTTTCGCCATTAAAATGTATATATATATATATATATATATATATTAATATATATATTTTTAAACATTGAATTTAAATCAGCGATATCTCCCTCATCCGGACTCCGATTCGACTAATTTTTTTTTGAATTTGGGTATTTTTTCACAAACAATCCAGATCTACAATTAGATTCTTCAAATTGTGCACTTAAATGTACAGATCTGTGCCACAAACCCGCCGACCTGAAAAAATGTCTGCACCCCAACTGATTTTTAAATCATCAATATCTCCCTCATCCAGACTCCGATTTAGCCGAATTTTTTTTGAACTTCGGTATTTTTCACAAAGAATCCAGATCTACAATTAGATTTTGCAGATTTTTCACTAGAACGTAGAGATCTTATCTGCAAACTTGCCGCCCAAAAAATTCTTGCAAAAAAAAAAAAAAAAAAATTCGCCACTTTGCTTAAAAAAGTGCTATGATACCACTTGTTATAGCTCTGATACCACTTGTTATGGATGTCATATGAAAATATATGATAGCAATAATATACCCAAGAATAATCACCAAAAATAACAAGATCTGAATATAGATAAAATGCTTCACTTTATTGATCAAACCCTCAAGGTAGGGCAACACCATACGATCACTCCTTAAAGAAGGAGAACACTCCACAAGCCATATCTCTGTTCATACAATAATCCTTGACATCTCTCAATGTGGAGTCTCTAGCCTCTATATAGGCCTCATACATATAATACCATGGGTCATTACCATGGTTCCCTCAATACCATCTCTCTAATACCATGGGCTTATTACATTACTGTTAACTACTTGTGGTCCCTTACATGATACGAGTTAACTATTTTATTTATTACTATTGTCTATCCCATTATTATTCCAATGGGTACCTCCCTTTGTTCCCCATATTATCCCCCCAGGTATACTACAAATTCGACCTCACTTAAAGCCTATATATGCAAGCAGTTCAAATTCATTTGGAGGCATCTCTCACACAAGTTCGATATCCAAGTGAACGAGGCAGAAAAAGTGCGAAATTCCAAGAAGAGAAGAAGTGCTTGAACGATCAAGGTCGAAGGTTTTGGGTTATCTCTTTCTCTTTATTATGTGAAGTTACTAGGTCAATTGTTGGATCGAAGTTTTACTGATGGAAGGTTCAAAATTTTGAAAGTGTTGGGTCAAAGATTCTGTTGTTGGAAGGTTGAAATTATGGATTTGTTGGGTTGAAGTGCTACTGTTGTAAGGTCGAAGTTGCTGGAAGGTGAGACTGACTTGGTGGTTGGAGGAGATCTGTCTCTAGGTTGAAGAGTCTTGGATTATCTCAAGAAAACGATTGAAGGAAGAGATTTTGACTGGGTTTTCCCTTAGATAGGGGTTTTTCCATGACAAAGTTCCTACATATTGTGTCTCATGTTACTGTAATCTTCATACACACATAATTTGGTAATTGCTTCATGAAAGATAATATAACAAAGAAGTAATTATCAATAAAGAGAAATCTAACCCTAACTTTACTAGCACTGATTTTTCAACAATTAAGTTGAATGTTTTTAGACTTCAATGCAAGTGGAAGAAATTCAAAAGAGTTTTGTTAACACATGTTAAAATTCAGTAGAAATTTACTACTAAAACCTAGAAATTTCAGAATAGTGGTATAGTAAGCTGATCTAAGTACCCAAATGCATAAGCTAATCAAGTGAAAATGTTGTGGCATAAATTGTGTTATTAATTTGAATGTTTTTAGACTTCCATCCAAGTGGAAGCAAGTCAAAAAAGGTTCATTAACATGTACTAAAATTCAACAGAAGTTTACGACTAAAACGAGAAATTTCAAAACTAGTAAGCTAATATAAGTAACCCAATGATGAAAATGATTCTATTAAGCTATGCTAGTGATGCATCACACTATTGATTATCTAAATAAGTTGAAAACAAATTGTTTTCAATCATTTAATCAATTTAACCTACGAGAATTGAATCATGAACACTAAGTGCATAAATGATAAATGTAACTAAGCAAATAAATGTTTTTAAAGAAGAGAAATAAAATACATGGCAGGGATCTAAGGTTCTTGGGATGGCCAAACCCAAGGATACTCAGAGCCCTACGAAGGAAACCAAGTCTAAGAAGTTGAAAATGAAATCAAACTTCAATGTTCATTTTTCTGTGATTGGAGTTGTTAATGGATATTGGAAGATTCACAGATATGAGTTTTGATATCGATGTTTTAGAGCGTCTATCAACGTTTTAGGGCCATTATCATTATTAGAATCAAGTCAAGTACATCCATGCTGGCAATGAAAATAGAATTACTAAATAACAAACATTCTTCTCAAAAATACCGAAAATTCCCCCCCTCTCCGAGGCTAATTCAATTTGTAGCTATACAAGTTGATTGGGGAAGGAGCCTACTTGAAAGGAGGGTGGCTTGCCCCTCCGAAATCCCTCAAAAAGTGGATCTGGTCCCCAATACTAGGAATCTTCATTAAATGTTGAGTTCTAACTTCTCCTATAGCAGGGAACACATCCCTAGATTTCTTCAATCAGTGACTCTTCAAAATTTGTTTAATAATTTCATAATATGTTATTCATTTACTATCAAATACTAGTCCATCCTATAGCAGGGACTAAGTCCCTAAATTTCCTCATTTTGTAGATCTTCAAAATCTGCCCAATATTTTCATAATATTATGCAAAATAATTAATATTAGACACATAATAAGCAAACCATCTTCAAGCCTTCCTAAGAACATATTAAAGTTGAAAAATACATTAGTAAGTGTAGAAGGTGTTGAATTTGTAATTATGGTTGATTTATATAATGCACTTTCAGTCACTTGATGTAATTATATTTATCATTGTAAAACATATTTATAAATGCCTGAGTCAAAGAAAAGTTTATCTTGAGTCAAAGTCCCATTGCGACTTTTAAAAGATGTAGATTTGAATTTTTGAAATGTAATTTTTGGCTCCATAAAGTAACAAGTTGGCTTTCCTTCAAGTCAAGTCACCCCTGGCCAAGGGACGCGCCTATTAACCTAAGACATACCACCATATAAAGGCATCTTAAGCTTCTCATTTGGCAGATTCACATTCCTCACTCAAGACAACATCTGGGCAAGCGAAGGAGGTCAAGAAGGATGAAGAAGGAAAAAGAAAGAAGGTTGAGTTTCTCTCTCTCCTCTTTCATCAACTTGCACATGTGGATAGAAGTCTCTCTCTGTGATTCACACTACTTTTGGGCATTTTGTTGCAAGGGGGCCAAAATTTTATGGGTTATTGGGCAATTTCTAGGGGTCAAAATTCTGGGCTACTAAACAATTACTGGGAGGCCGGAATTTCTGGATTAGGAAGGCAAAACAAAATGCAAGATTCTTTTGGGTGACTCAACTTGGAGGAGAAGATTAGGTTTGACCATAGGTATAGGTATGTCTCTTATTGGACAAAAATAATTTCACTATTGAAAAGGTTGTAGGGTTTTTCCTTGTAGTGGGTTTTCCCAGGGTAAATCTTGTCTCTCTTTTGTGCATTATGATCTCTATTGTTGAATTTCTGAAGTATAATTACTCAATTATATATTGAAATAAGATAAAGGAAGATCTACATCAAAAGTAATTATATGAATTTTAGAAACACTATGCTAACCTTAATTGCACTAGAAAAATCAACATGGTATGAGAGCTTTGGTGACGAAAGAAAGGTATATTGAGATTGTGCAGAAACCCTAGAGAGAGAATCTTACACTAACACAAGTGGGGCCAAAATATGACGCACGTTCGTTGGATATTCGACTCATTGTCATTGGTTATTTGACACATACGAGTCATAATTTTAGCTGGTGAGATTTTGTGGGATATTCGACACTTTACTACTCATATGATGATCAACGATATTGAGTCAAACATCTGCCTCCTATGATGGCCAGTCATCAAACATTTTGCTGATGACTTGCAGTAGGATATCCAACAATGTAGTTTTGTGTTTGTTATCAACCCAAGAAACTCTCCTAGGTTGTATCTCGGAGATGCTCGGGAACATTACAGAACTCAACAAAATGTTGGAAATGGATGAATGAAAGGAATGGTGCTTGTTCAAGCCAGATAACCACTTCTACTATGCTTAACTCTAGACATGGGTGAACACCCCCAGACAACAAGGCTTTAAACCACCAATCACTCACAGTTTAAGGATTAAGTGAATATGGAGAATACTGACCACACCAGCAGATGCACAAGACCATGTGATGACCGACTGCAACCTGTAAAGAGGTCTGCAAATCTATCTCCTAATGCACAAACAGGATGACAACTCTTTGGACTAAGTAAACGTAAAGCTGCATAACATATTCAATGATACGTCCAAGATTCTAACATAGAGGTGGGATGACAACCCCTCAAATGCTAAATATCAAGAGGACATGAAACTGCATAACATACACAACCTAAAACAGAAAAGAAGTGGAAAGTGAGCAATTAACAGCAAAAGAAGCTTGTATTAGCTGAAAATGAAGACCAGACGCTGCAAGTATCAAAGTAGTTACAGTCTCCAGAAGTTGAACCTTACATCCAAACAACAACCATCAACCCATCCCCCCTTGATTACATCTATTTTCTGGGTATATATAGAGTTTGATTACAAAGATATTATGTTGTTCTATGCGTGGAGGGGTCATAATGGACCACCAACCGCTTTAACTCTCTGATGGAGTCTCTGCTACAATCTGCTGGCTTTAATGAATGAATTTGACGTTCTTGTTAGATGATCCAAAAATATTTTATTATCATAGGTTATAAAATTGAAATAAAAATAATTATTAATTTAAGAAATTAAATTATAATTATTATTCTAGAATGATTTAATTATTTAATGGAGACAATTAGAATTAGTATTATTGTTGTAACAAGATATGACTCTCCAAATGTGTCGTATCTTAGGCTCTATTTTAGGAGATTAGTTAGCTAGTTGGTTTGAATAGCATTTAATATAAATAGACACTTGTTATTTAATAATTGATCCATAATTAGAGGTAGTTAGGACATGGAGCTTATAAATAGCTCATTGCAAGAGTGTTTGGCTGTTCGGGTGTAAACTCTTGCAAAATCATATTATATAATTTATTTATTTATTAATAAAATTATATGTCTGAGGACACTTGTGCCATTATTGTGGTATCAGAGCTCCAGTAATGCTGCAGTTGATTTGAGGAGATTCCAGCGCTATCAAATCGTGGAAAACTCAACTCCATTGAATTGAGCAGCAAATGATTGGTAGGCTTCTATTCAATTTTATAAATTACATTGTGATTGGCTCAAGAAAGCAAGAAAAGGGATCACAATGAAACCAGTTGCCAGCCTCCTGAAGGGCCTCTTCTATGTGCGAACAATTATGGATTTTTCAGTGCAGCTACAATGAATTTTTGCTCCAAATATATATAATTTTATGTAATGTTTTTTTTGCAGTAATAAGGATTTTGTAATATTTGTGGAGGAATAAGGTCATTTGTAATTTTTGGAGTAATAAGGAGATATTTTTATTTGTAATTTGTAAATTGGAGAGATAAGGTGTGTTGGGTAATTTGTTCTTTAAGAAGTTCTTTTTGTTTTTCAATTGGGATCATCACATTGTAACTCAAAGTAATTTTACTTTGAGGGGGGAAATGTTTTTTACCAGATTGTGCAAAAGCACCATTGTAAAAGTCAAATTTTGAAAGTTGCTGATACACAGCAATTTGTCACCGTCCCTGTTACCCCTTCTCCCGCACCTTGGAGGACTCATTCCGGGACCTGTGAGAAGTGACAAGACCTGCAAACACTTGCATTGTATTCCCCTGAGTATGAACTTCATTTGCTCTGAAGACATCTTCTACGAAAAACCCATAAAAACAACCCTTTTTCCATTGGCGCGGTTTCACTGTGCATCACTCGCGCCAATGGGGGAAATCCTCCAAAGAGGGCGCGCCAGTTGGCGCTCTGTCTCAAAGTCGCACTCGCACCAACCAAAATGGGTAGTGTTTTTAACAAACCAACAGCCGAAGATTCATCCTAACCCACTCTTGAACTGAATCTATCTTGAGCTGGTTTGGTTTGGCTTCAAATCTCCATAGAGGGGAAGTGGTTTGCCACCTCTCATGGAAGCTTCTTAATGATAAGCCAATCCCATGAATATTGTGGATGATCCTAACTCCCCCTCCTCTATCTATAAAAGCTTGTCCTTTTTCCTTTGACAAGCTAGTTCCAGAGTTCCAAATATTGAGAATTGTCAAGTTCATGCTGCAAGAAGCCTTCTTCATTCCCATAAGGCCAAATCTAAGTAAAGAGATTCTTGCCAAATAACCAAGGAGAGAGAGGATTTTTCCCATTCCCAACAAGCTTTGCAAGACATGTGTTGTTGATCACCCAGCCAAAGGAGGATTTGACGTCAGAACTATGGTTGTATTCTTCTGTGTTTATCAATAATAGACGACTATTATTATGGTTCCACTCTTATTGTTCTTTGTAATGATGATGAGTTATATCCTTTCTAACTGATATATAGTTGCATCTATTGGATTTTATGTTTGTGTTTGTGTTGTTCTTTGCATGTGCAGGTGTCCATTTACGGAGATCGTGGGGATCGTGACCGACCAGAGCAAAGGAACGGGAGTGTCAACTCTTCTACAAGCACTAGCGTTGGAATCCAGGTAGGCCCTCATCATTGGTCTTTGATTTGCAAGTAGGAACTTGCATGGTAGCGTTGTATGATTGTTGCTAGACCCGATCTGAGCTAGTAGGGATCGTCTCTGTCCGCAGAGGGGATTTACCTCCACAACATAGGTGATCAACCAGTGCCAAACCTCTCTAATCTTGAGAGGAAAACCCACGAGAATTCTTCTTCTTATAGAAACTTCAGTTGATGAATTCCAAGACCTAGACCCTTGACCAACAACCCCTCCAAGACTAAGTCAATTCTTTCTTCGATGCACTTCTTCTTCAAGTCAACGCTAGTCAAACTTGTGCCACAACTTCAAATTTCAATCCTAAATCAGAATTTCAACTAGTTGTTACAAAATTGCAATTTTCTAGGAATTTACAGGGTAAGTTCCTCAGATAGAACACCAAAGGACACCGCTCACAAACAGATCACAGATTGATACGCTAGTATTATTGACATGGTTAAAACCCTCAAAGAGGGAAACAGTCCATGGCCTGAGCCAATGCGACCACTTCAGGAAATTTATTAATAAAAGAAAGAAAATTTACATAAACTTCTCTCATGAACGGTCACCCTACAAATGACCCTCCATGCTCTTTAAATAGAGATCATGGACCAATCGGGTGTTAAGCCACAGATCAAGGCATCAGTAATACTGAGGAGAGAATGAACCGTCAAATCCACTTCATGTCTAGAACATATTGTGATCGTCGGATTGTAAGTTACAAAAGTACATAGTAAAGAAACACACTTTACCTAACTCTACATTAGACCAAGTTATACTTAACTATTTCCTATGTGTCGGAATATCCTAACATCCCTCCTTAAGAACAACTTGGGATAGGATTGAAAGATTTACAAATATGACACAATAGGAAAAGGAAGGAGGCATTAGACCCTATCCCCCCTTAGTGACAACTTCTTGAACTCCAACCATAAATCAAAGTTTAGTAAACTTCGCCTCTATGAGAGCCTTTGTAAAGATGTTGGCAACTTGATCATCAGTTGAACAATATTGCACGTCAAGAACATGGTTATGAATCAAATTTTCTGATGAAGTGCATGTGTAGTTCAATGTGTATGTTGCGCTGATGTTGGACTGGATCTTTTCATAGTAGAATGACACTTTGATTATCACACCAAAGTGTAGTCAGATGCTACTGCTGAAAGCTAAACTTTGATAGGATTTGACGAAGCCACAGGGCTTCCTTACTAGATTCTACGGCGCCATGATACTCCGCTTTTACTAAAGAAAGAGAAATGACACTTTGTTTCTTACAATACCACGTAATAGGTCTAGAATCAAGAGTGAAGACATAACCTACAATAGACTTTTGATCATCAGGGTCACCAACCCAATCAGAATCAGTGAAAACCAACCAATAGAGGAGATGCTTCTGCATTGTAATGAATCCTAGACTAAACTGTACCTCGACTATAACGAAGTATTCTTTTAGCTGCTTTCCAATGAATTTCATGTGGGTTTTGCATAAAGCGAGAAATAAGGCCAACAACAAACGAAAGGCTAGGTTGGTATGGGTTAGATACAAAATTTTTCCTACAAGCTGATGATATAAGGTAGCATCAACTTTAGGGGAAGTACAAGTGACTGAAATTTTGGCTCTAGAATGAAAGGGAGAAGGGGTTGGCTTACATTCTTCCGTGTGAAAGTGGTGTAGAAGATCACATGCATACTTGGATAGGGAAAGGGAAATACCTTCCTTGGATTGCAAGATTTGAAGACCAAGAAAATAATGCAAGTGTCCTAAGTCTATCATTTCAAACTTCCTTTTAAGGCTAGACTTCACATGGTTTAAAAGGTTGGGATCACTACCAGTAAGGATAAGATCATCAGCATAAAGAAAAAAAATGATAAGAGACTTACCCACTTTCTTGGTGTAGACAGTATTGTCATAATGATGCCTAGAAAATCTAGTGTCTGAAAGAAAGTTATCCATTTTGGCATACCAAGCCCGAGGGGCTTGCTTGAGACCATAAATGGATTTCTTAAGCCAACATACAAGGCTGGAGTCTATTTGTATAAATCCAGGAGGTTATTCCATATAGATTTCTTCATGTAAGTCCCCATGCAAGAAGGTTAATTTAACATCCATCTGATGGAATTCCCATTTGAAAGAGGTAGCAAGGGAAAGAACAAGGTGGATAGAGTTGATTTTGGCAATAGGGGAGAAGGTTTCAGTATAGCCAATGCCTTCAACTTGTGAAAAGACCTTAGCAACAAGACAAGCTTTATTTTTATCAACTTTTCCATCTGGTCCAAACTTGGTTCCGTAAACCCATTTGCATCTAACAAGTTTTTGTCCCATTGGAAGAGGAACAAGATCCCATGTATCATTTTCCAATAATGAATGATATTATTCATTCATAGCTGCATCCCAATCTGGATGGCCTGAAGCTTCTGCAAAGGTGTTAGGATCATAATTCGCTAAAGCTTGAGCTAGTAAAGAAGAGGCTCTATCAAACTGAGAACGTGTATGTTGTTGATATGTAGGATCACCTGCAAGAGAACCTGCTACATCCCGATTAGCACAGACCCATTTTGGAAGCTGAGGAGTTGAAGGAGGATCCTGAGAAGGTGGGGGAGGATTATCATCCTCGTTGTCATCATCTAAAGAAGAAATATTTTCAGAAGTAGAAGGAATAGAGAGAGGTGGAACATCCGCCTAACTAGGCTCGTAGGTCGATATATTTTTAGCAAAATTTACATCTCTTCTAATGATAAATTTTTTGGATTTAGGTGAAAGAAGTCTATATCCTTTGACATCTTTAGAATGTCCAACAAAAATACATTTTTCACTCTTAGGTTCTAAGGCTCTATGTTTCTCATCGGGAATATGAGCCCATGCTTCACTTACAAAAACACAAAAGTGACTTACATATGATTTAATTGAGCTCCATGCTTCTTTTGGAGTGACATTCTTTAAAACCTTAGTAGGAGTGCGGTTTACTATGTAATTTGCACCGTTAATTGCTTTTGCCCAAAAACTAACAATAAGTCCTTTAGATTGAAGAATACAAGATTTAATTGAGCTCCATGCTTCTTCTGGAGTGATATTCTTTAAAACCTTAGTAGGAGTGCGATTTACTATGTAATTTGCACAGTTAATTGCTTCTGCCCAAAAACTAACAATAAGTCCTTTAGGTTGAAACATACAATTGGCCATTTCCTTTAAGGTGCGATTCTTCCTTTCGGATACACCATTTTTTTGTAGAGTATATGGAACAATATGTTGCATTTGAATTCCATGCTCAATGCAAAATTTGATGAATTTGTTGTTAACATATTCTTCGTCATTATTAGATCTTAGCTTAAGAATTTGATGTCCAGATTGTTTCTCAACTAAGGCCTTAAAGGCCAAGAACGTGTTAAATACTTCACTTTTGAGTTTTAAGAAGTATACTCGAGTGTGTTTGGAGAAATAATCAATGAAAGGTAAGAAATACTTGTAGCCAGAGAATGAAACAACTGGAAGTGGACCACATAAATCACTATGCACAAGTTGTAAAGGGGCTGAGGCATGCCTAAAGGTACGTTTTTCAAAACTATCACGATGATGTTTCCAAGTACACATTCGGAACAAACACCATCTCTGCAATATACCATAGGAAGACCTGTCACCATAATTTCTTTACATAGATTTTGAAGGGAGCGATAGTTTAAGTGACCAAATCGCTCATGCCAAAGTTTGCTCACTTCATCATTATGAGCAATAAATACCGTGGGAAGAGTTGATGACCCAAAGTTGTTAAACTTATACAACCTTGTAGAATCATTAGCCATTCCAGTAGCTAAAATCTGTATAGGATCTCTTAGGTCCTTAATTACAACATCATGAGGTGAAAATTCAACAATTTTACCTTCACCTGAATGAGTTATCTGATATACAGATAAAAGGTTGCAGGATAAGGTTGGAACACATAATACATACTTAAATTGACCACTGTTTAAATGAATAGTTCTAGTCCCTACAACACTAAGAGATCCTATCATCACCAACATATATATTTTTGGTGTTACAATCATTTAAAGAAGAAAACATGGCTTTGCTTTTGGCCATGTGATAATAAGCTCCAGAATCAATGAACCACTCATGAGAATGAGAAGAAGAAGATACATTTAGTGCATAACCAGATCAAGATGCTTGACAACCACATGCATAAATTGATATTCTTGAAGATGAAGTTGAAGTTGAAGAGTGCTCCAAATGGATGTTGTGCTTCTTCATTGCTGCTTCCAAGGCTTCCATCTTCTTAAAGCATTTGGATTCTAAGTGGCCATCTCGATTACAAAAGTTGCAATGTCTATCAGTCTTCTTCCCTTTGTTTTTATTTTCCTTATCATTTTGTTGAATTGATTTTTCATTTTGAGACTGAAAGTTCTTAGGACCTTTGGTTGGTTTAGGACCCTTCTTTTTAGGATACTACTTCTTAGGATTCTTTGAACTTAGTTGCTGCTAGGCGGATGAGGCTTTCTTAGAATAGTTTCCAAGATTAAGAAGACTAAGATGTAAGAGTTTTTCTTGTTCTCTTATTAAATAATCACAGAAGGCATCGAAAGAGGACTTTTAGGCTTGTTCTTGAGAAATAAAGGCTTCTCTAGTAGAATGGAAGGTGGAAACAAACACAGAGTAGGCTGGTCCTAACTTAGTAAGAATGGAATAGATAAGGCTACCATATTCTTTCTTAACAATGACACCTTCCAAGAGAAGTATAAAGGTCTTGAATTTGGACAAAAAATATTCAATGGAAGACAAATTATTGCGGTCCAACGTAAGCAACTCATTTTCGAGTTGATGGGCTCTAATTTCATTTTTAATTCCAAAAAATTTATTGAGTTGCTTCATTGCATCATCAAGGATATCAAGTTTTGTGATATGGAATCTAAGGTCTGGAGAAATAGACATCCATATAAACCCACATGCTTGATCTTGCTTATTTTCCCATTTGACTTCCTTATCTTCATCTGTAGGTTTAGACTCTTAGCCTGAGGCTATTCTAAAAAACCCTTTACTTCTAAGTAAATCCTCCATGTAGGACACCCATTGGAAGTAGTTGGTGCTTTCAAGAATAACTTGGCATGGAATTTCCATTTTAACATAAACTGAAACTGTAGATGCTGAAACTAAGTGTTCAAATGGAAAGATCTTGGAAAATTAGGCCGACGAAAAAAAAATTGGCTCTGAAAACGGCTTTCGGATGAAGAAGTTATGGCCTATTGAAGAAACGTTGTTGAAGATGCTGACGAAATACTTGAATGTGTGGAAGTGAATGATAATATTATATTTAAAAAAAATACCCCCTCTTTCCAAACTTAATCTAATGAGCTCACTTTAAAAAGACAATATGTGACCCACTTTTATAAATAAGTGAAAGTCACGTTTACAATGGTATGTTATGAGCTACCCACTAAATTGTAACTTAAATAAAAGATAAAGAGACTTTAGAATTATAAGTGACTCACTTTTTATAATGGTTGAGAACACTTTTAAATAAAGTAACTTTAAAACATAAGTTACATGTTTTTTTTTTTTAAGTCACTAAAGCTTTAGAGTGCATTCTTACTTAAAAAATCCATTTTTGCCCACAAAAAAACACACACAAACCAACAGGAACATGCAAAAAAAAACAAATCTTATGGCTTGAAGTTAGATTTAACCAAAAACTAAATATTTTACTCAATTTTTTTATTTTCCGAGATCACACTAAGGCGTGGCGAAAAACAAAAAACGCATGAGAAAAATCCTTCCTTTCTGATTCCGATTTTCCCAAATCCCATAGAGTAGCGATGCAAAGAGAATATGCAAAAATGAAAGGCATAGATATGGTAATAAAAAATAGAGAGCTAAATAAACCGAAATTAACAGAGAGATGAATAACTACTACAAATAAAGATTGTATACCTCCAGAACTTAAAAATGACGTAGTTAGGGCTACCAGGAACCTTTTCGCGTGAAACGAAAGGGGTTTCTCACTGGAACAGATTCTCCTAACACAATAGAGTAGTCCTCTCGGCCTGAAAGTAGATAGAAACAATAAATCTAGGAAACGACAGTTGGATGCAGTTGTACCGGCTTTGGATTTGGATCACCAATGGATGCGGCCCTCAAATAGCTCTGATACAATTTAGGAATTTACAAGGTAAGTTCTTCAGATAGAACACCAAAGGACATCGCTTACAAATAGATCACAGATCAATACACCATTATTCTTGACGTGGTTAAAGCCCTCAAAGAGGGAAACAATCCACGCCCTAAGCCAACTCGACCACTTCAGGCAATTTATTAATAAAAGAAAGAAAATTACATAAGCTTCTCCCATAAGCGGTCATCCCACAACTGACCCTCCATGTTCTTTAAATAAAGATCATGGACCAATCGGGTGTTAAGCCACAGATCAAGTGTTGGTAATACCAAGGAGAGAATGAATCGTCAGATCACTTCATGTATAGAACATATTGTGACCATCAGATTGTAAGTGACAAAAGTACATATTAAAGGAACACACTTTACCTAACTCTACACTAGACCAAGTTATACTTGACTATTTCCTATGTGTCAAAATATCGTAACAAATTTCAGCTCCTTCTACAAAAACCTTAGGTCACACATGTGTCTGCAATATGGACATATTTTTCTCCTTTTGAATTCGTTTTACATTGATTTCTATTTTTGACAATTTGACTTGCTAAATCGCCCCTTTTTTATCCAAAACTTTGGCTCTTCTGTGGAGATTGCAACTCGGTATTCTCTACTGCAAGATGACATCCTTACCTTTGCATGTGTGGAGGAATTTAGCCCAAAACAGATCAAAATTACTTTGGTTTTCTTCTTCTTTTGAATATCCTTCTCTTCGCTCCTTTTAGGTCTTCTTTCTTGCCCTAGATCAAACTTCTTGTTGCTTGATGAGTGTGTGTTTGAATGAAGCCGAGTGCTCCCTTATATAGGATTCTCAACTTGTTCAATAGGCCGACATGTCTTCTTAGGTAGGCTGACTAGCTCGTTTGTAGGTTGACTTGATTATAAGCATTTGAAAAGGTCTTGGAGGTTTATTTGACTTGACTCTGACTTAAATAATTTTTCTTACAATATGTGACATGCCCAAGAAGGGTTATTCATACATAGCAATGAATATTTTGACTTTATAGACTCAATGATAAATCCTAGAAGCTATCAACGGGATCTTGACCTAAAATAAATTTCTGTTGAGCTTGAAACCCATGCCTCAAAAACAATAATAATAAATTTATTTTCTATTTTCATTGAATATATAAAATCAACATTACATATGTCATTATGAAGACAGAACCTAGTTACATATTTCAACACAGTACACATACAATACCAATACTACTCAACATAAGATGCCAAATCAACATATACAATACCATATTGTTCTCTACATACAATGTCAAGCCATACTTCTGTGAGACAGTACGACACCAATGAAGCCATACATAACGATGCCAAGCCATAATTCAGTGGGAAACTACGATACTAATCAAGCCATACATAATGATTCCAAGCCATACTTATGTGGAATACTGTGATACCAATCAAGCCATACTAATGTGGAATACTGTGATACCAATCAAGCCATACTTCTGTGGGAGAATACGATACCAATGAAGCCATACATAACGATGCCAAGCGATGCTTATGTGGGAGACTGCAATACCAATCAAGCCATAATTATGTGGGAGACTGCGATAGAAATGAAGCCATAAATAATTGATTCAAGCCATACTTCTGTGAGAAACTGCGATACCAATCAAGCCATACATAATGTACATGAGATCGTACATTTACATTGAGAGATATAGCGAGTGTGCCATAGAGCAAAGCATCAAGTGTGATCCACATCAGATTTGAATCATACATGAGTACTGAAATATGAGCTGACGAATAAACCATACATTAAGGGATGCCAAGACTGTAATGTGATGCCATATAGGGATTTAATACGAGCCATGTTAGGACTGTATGCGAGAAATGCAATATGAGCAATGTGAAGACTGTAAGGTGGTATTATGCCAAAACTGAAATTAAAGCCAAGTAAATACTATAATTAATGCCTAGGGAAGACTGTAATCGAAGCCACTCGAAGAGGGTGGGTTGATGCCATACACATTGCACAGGATCAATGCATCACATAGGGTTGAGGAAAAATATGGTTATGATATCATAGATCTGAGACCAACCTTCATAGAGGGTACCATTACGCAGTAGACCTTTAGAAAAAAATATGTGCTTATAAATAATACGAACCTCAAACACCTTTTATGCCATCCATCCAGAATATCTATTGTGATTGGTTAATGAGAGCTTTATTTATATAATACAGTGAAGGTTCATTACTTAAGAAGTTGATCTTTGAATCGGCTGGAAACTATATTAATTTTGAATTTGACAAACTATAGTCTTACAATTATTTTCTCGAAATAATTCTTTTGACCAATGATTATAGGTTTTGTTGAATTATATTTCTTTATTAGGGAATTTCTCCTTGGCTACCAAATTTAACACTCTCTCTCAACTAGGGAGAAATTTCCATTTGCATACATAGTCTCATCTCATTTCATAGAAGAATAATAAATCACAATCAACAGTAGGAGAGATCAATATTCAAACCTTGTCTTTCAGTCAAAACTCACAATTTCCATCTTAGTTATATTTAAAAAACATCCATCGCATCATATCTCAACATAACTTAGTTCCTTTGATCATCAAATGAAACTATCTTCAATCTAATAAAATAAGAAGAAGAATCATCATGGGGAAGCATCCAGTTTCCATCCTATATCCAATAATACATACGGTCATCTGAAGTAGAATCATCATCGACATCAAGTCATATCTTGTCTTAACCAATTTTTTAACAACCTTGAATCTGAAAAATAATGTGACATTATAGGGGAGTGCAGCTTAACCCACACCAAAATTGGAGGGTTTAGCTCAATCCATAACAACATTAGGGAGCCCTGCTCAACTTGGAACAACATTGGAGAGCCTAGCCCAACCTAGAACATAGGGTAGTCAACCTAAACCCTCAACATCATAGGGGAGCCTAGTTCAACCCTCTACTAATAGACAATAGGTAGGATATGACTCACCAAAAACTGAGGATCACATCTATTATATTATTGGGACAATAGGCAAGATACTACCCACCAAGAGGTGAGGACCACAACTCTCCTATTGTCTACTGATCTTCCCATATTGATCCTCAAGAGTTAGTGATAGAACACTTGCAACGATCACCTTGAGAGGAGATACACACTTACCATAGGAAAGGATCAAACCACACTTGCCATAGGCAAGGATCAGACACAACCCAAGTCACCTCTCAAACTATTGGCCAGATGGGGAGGAACAATCCCGACACACCCAACTTGTGGGAAGGATGCATACTGGGGTATACTCGACAAGGGGAGATACACACTTACTGTGAGGTAAGGATCAGACACACCCTGGAAAAATAATAGGGGATATACACACGTATTGTGAGGTAAGGATCAACACACATATTATCCACAAGTTCCCTCAACCCCAGGAGGTCACTAGCTCAACTCCTCACCCTGGGGGCTCAAACAGGGTGGGAAGAGCATCATTCATTTTTCTTGATCATCCCAAACCCTTACCATCAATCCAAGATACTTTATGATAAAACATGTCAAAGTGGTCATACCTGGTACTAGCTCAAACAATTCACTAAAGAGTTCAATAATATTGCCTCATGTATTACCAAGAGAAAAAATGCTCTATTTTCATGTTCATATAGGACATCAAGTGTCAGAGAAAAATATATAACATAAAGATAAGATACCATATTCATTTTTTCTCCCTCTTAGACAGGGAGGTAGTAACCACAAGCCTAAGCATGTTTCATGCAACAACATTATCTTAATCCTTGAATATGTCTTTGACCTAGCTATATATGTGACCAAACTCTGTTTGAATCAAAGTGTATATAAGTATCCATTTAGTAACAATAATCCATCATCCGATAAAAACACTTCTATATGAGAGGTGGATCCTGATATTGCATTGGGTAAACTAGTTCTATCAACAAAGCACTGTTAGCTCATAACATCAATAATTAAAGGCATATTTTCAAAAACATCATATATTTATTTTTGATCATCCACCACAAATAAATAGTAGGTGTTGGGATATCATCAAGGGTATCTACCTTTGAATGGGAAGGCCTCATCAATCAAGACATCAACTTGTCTATCATATGCCATGCATCAACAAAATGGTCAGATCATGGAGTCAAACTATATCAGGTTCTCATTCATATCTATATATATATATATATATATATTTATATATATTCATAGCCAAGATGAGTCACCATCAACTGTTGCATTTTCACATATGAGCATGTCATCAAACATCCAACAAAGATTAATGTCATATAGCTAGGGTAACTGACAAGTGTATCTCTATAAAATATCAAATCTTTATCACAATATACAATCATTTTTATCATAGTCCTATATCATCAAGTCAGGGCATCCATTTTGTCACATTGCCAAATTTACCATGATGTTAAGACATCACAACAATTACTATTTATCAATGCCTTATCAATATCAACAAAAATAGTCAATAGATCAGTCTTACAATCACATTATTGTTGTCAAGGTTACCATACTTGTTACAAGCATTGACAACAGTATCAAGATACCACATCTCAAAGTCAAGGTCACATGACAGGTATCCAAATGCCAAATATCAAGGAGATCATATTATCTTGTTCTTATAAAGTGCATCAATATATCATATGTAGCAAAGAGAAAAATTACTTTCATATGAATGTGACTAGTTTGCATGACTTAAGTAATTAAGGAGGGTGATATTCCTGTCATACCTCAAGGTTCAACTTCGCATCCAAAATTGCAACTAAATCATAATTCTTAAACAATATTTTGTACATATTTTGTATTATACATATACCTTTAGCAACTTGTAGCACTTGTTTATCATTAACAGCTATAACACTTGCATATATGCTCCAACTTCCTCTTCCTACACTAGCTTCTTCTAGCATTGGATTTTCTCTTCCAACACTAACTTGTCTCTTCTTGGGACTAACTTTCCTTTCCTGCATCATTCAACATCTAGATGATCCTCAAGAAGGATCTACTTATTACATCTTTAGCAGTGCCAAAAATAACATAATTTTATAAGGTACTTATCTTTAACGAGGTTTGAAATCAAATGATCAACTCCTTGTTGATCTAGCTTCCAAAAGTCACTGCTATCCATTATCCATATACTAATGCCGATTTCAATATTTTCAATCGATTTCTTCAGCAGCCAGACCCAACTGAGACTACCCCATCTAGGGTTACACTAAATCTTCAAGAGACTATCTAGCAAGACCAACCAAACAATATCAAAGAGATGATCCCAATAGATAGATTAGATCCAAGTCAGGGTTTCTAATCCTGCAGATAGTGGTCAAAATCAGTGGTCAACTATTAACAAAACCATAGGTCACCACTGCATGGCAATAGTGACCATGTGTGTAGCTAGAGTTCTCTGGCCACACATAGCACCCATCATGCATGCGGTTGTGGTCATGATTTTCGTGTTCCATCCCTGTGGCCAAAAACAAAAATTCCTTTCTTTGCATGTGTGATAAATTTAGACTTCCATGAATCAATTTGAGAACCGACTTCAGACCTGTGCTGGAAAATCTAGAGAAGAGTGAGGAAGATGCGTTATGATCATATCCAAGCCCCTAATATTATTTTATTAATCAAACCCAATCTCCTGCTTTCATATTAATACCACACCTAGGAGTTTTCTTTCAAACCCTAGCTTCAACTTGTAAGAACATAGGTTTTTCATTGATCATATCATATCACAAAGATTTTACTATAGGGTTTCAATTTTACCATATCTAAGGCAGATTTGAGTTTTTTTTTCTCAATAACCCTAACCTCATGATATTTTCCAAACCATATTTTTTTTTTCTCACAAATCCTAACCTCATGATATTTTCTAAACCCTAACTCCTCTTACTGGAACTAGGTTTCCTAGGGTTTCCTTCAAACCCTAGTATTCTTTTAGGTCTTTGCCATATTTACTTGTATCCATCAATGATATCTTCACAGGGGTGATATCCATGACTTTTCTTCCAGCCCAACCCTGATACCATGTTAAAATTTCTTAGGGCATCATTGTTTTTCTTTGATAATTGCATTTATATATACTTTTCATTATTTACATATTCATTCACCCATAACATCATCAAATGCAATTATGTAGAAAGGAAAAAGTTATCCACATTGAAACAGAAATAAGAGAAACATTAGAAGAAAAGCACACACACATAAATACACATGGATTGGTCAGATTCCAAGGCAAACCCCCACAAAGGAGGAATCCTGAAATTCTTCTTCTTCTTCTATTATATTTCATCAATTGTTTAGCTAAGATTCAAAGTACATTTATATAACAAATCAACATGAAACGAAGATGATTGAGAGAACTTCTTTCACATCAGAGACTTATTAAAACATATAACAACAAGATCTAATATTTGGGTTTCACATCAGGGTTGTAGGTGACAAGGGTTTTTCATATATCCCTAATATGTTAATGCTAATAAGATTCTACCATATCAATATTCAATGCTTCTCTGCGATGCCAGATCAATATGCCCATACCAATACACATACAACACCAGCATTTCTCAGCATAAGATGTCATATCAACATATTCAAATACAATGCCAAGACATACTTTTGTGAGAGACTGTGATACCAACAAATCCATACTTAACGATACCAAGCCATACTTATATGGGAGACTATGATACCAAAAAAGCCATACATAATGATGTCAAGCCATACTTATATGGGAGACTGTGATACCAATTAAGCCATACTTTTATGGGAGATTGTAAGGCGATTTAATTGTATGCTAAATCCCTGTCATTTGATTTGTCAACCCGGAAGTTTCGTAAACTTAGAAGCAAATCAAAATATATGGGACATCAGATGAAACTATTGTAGGAATTTTTTTTAGAATGGAAATGTATATTACAAATTTAAACTATTTTGAAAGGAAAAGGTTCAGATCTATTTTATGAAAGCATATAAATTATTGGTCAATGAGATTAGACTATTTTACAAAATCAAGGAAGAGGCTCTCTCAAAGAGACCTGGTTGCCCTCCCTCAACAGTTCTATAATTAAATTGCCAATACCTAAGTAAGCACAAAAGAATGAAATGAAAGCATAAGAACTTAATATAAGAAAGCTTGAAAGAAGTGAATCCTGTTCAATCTTAGTCCTAGCTCACGGAGAAGAGGCTCTTTTAAAGAGACCTGGTTGTCCTTCCACATTCAAGCTAATTACTAAAAGGAAACAATCTTCACTTAACACATTCCATAAAATGAATTAACACTAAATATATTTACAGCAAAGAAATAAGATGAACATCCAAAATTAAAACTAGTATATTCACAACTATGAACATTACTCTACAACAAAGTGTAATTAGCTTGGTATGGGGATCCTTCCATTCCTCAATGAGCACACATGAACATCTATCACACCTTAAGAATCAAACAACACTCATAACTCATAATTTTGGAGAAAATGATATTATTCATGCCGAATGAACAATCATAAATCTGATGTTAATGAATAACTGATAATCGTTAATTTCCGTTGAAGGATGCTCCTCTTATTTATAGATGAATTAGGGATATCTTCTCAATAAATGTAAATCCCTTAAATATCTACTATATCCATACTTGTCTAAACTTATCCCTAAATACTACATACAAATCCCATGACACATCAAGATCTCCATGATCTTTCTCCTTGGAATATGGTCCACCTCTTGAGTTGAAATTCGAGTTTAATATTGGGAGGCCACATAAGGGTGCCTAGGAAGCTTTCAAATGATCTACACATGTCATCAAACTCAAACCATTTTTAGATATAAGCAAATACATGTTATTTTTCTAACTTTTAATCATAAATTCACTCTAAATACATGAAAATAATAACTTTTGAAAATGTAAATGTGAACTCATGTAGTAATGATAATGCGATGGAATAAGGTGACAAAATAAGGATAAAGGTGAAAAATAAAGTGAAAGTGAATGTTAATTTTGGCTACCCAACATACCCCCCAACTTAAATTATTGCATGTCCTCATGCAATATATTGCATTGATTCACTTAATCATGATTTAATCTTTTTGAATTGTCTTGCTTTTCTATGAACTTTGGCTGATATCAATTTTTTAATTTTGCCATATATATATATATATATATATATATTATATATATATATATTGACAACTATGTTCTTTTTGCAAAGTGTTCTCTTTGAAAAACATTCAGTTGCAACATATTATTTTGGTTGGTTCTTGTGTGACAACCAAAATTTGATTAGTATTGGTTCTTGTGTAACAATACTTTTTTTGTTTTTGTGTTGCATCACAAGACTTTGAAAACATTTAATCAACCATTCATTCTTCGATCATTATTTGCAAAACATGTAGCATTTGAATCATAATGCAATAGCAGTTGTTTGGAAAAGTATGTTGGTTAGGATTACATGTGAATAAAGGACATATGTGACATATGAAAGGTGATAATGGATATGAATGTATATATTCCCAAAATTTGCATATGAGGTATACCATGAATCTCCCACCCCCCCCCCCCCCCCCAAACTAAAGGTTTCAGTTTTTGTTTTATGAAATGAGAAAGGGAATATGGTGAAGCATTTTCCAAAAATTATAATTTCAGTACTAAAGGAATTATATGATAAAAATATAGAAAATAACATACCTTTACTTACCTAAGTGGACAAACTGTGTATATGTAGAAAAATGTAGCTCCCGCTGTTGAATCATGGAATGAAGAATACAAGAATGTCATCTGTGTCTTGGTTGCATACGTGATAGATGAAGTCGTGGATGTGGATCCTTTATTACTACTACTGAATCTATTCCAAAGTACAAATATTGTTGAATCTGCTACTGAATCATATAGTCTTTATGTCGTCCCATATCGTGGCACAATTCTTTCCATGTGAATAAATGTGTTGATGCTAAACATGGATAGAAGTCATTGGATTGTGGCCATTGATGAATGTCATTAACCAATGCGAGGCAAACTCACCATTAATGTCAATGAGTTCCAAGGTACCTAAGTATATCTTGTGAAGTGTGAATAAATGAGCTAACGTCGAGCCACTTGCAAGATCCAACGATCAAGGGACATTGATGTATTCCCATTATTGTTGACGAGAGAACTTGTCATTGATACATACAAGCCGCAAGGTAATAATAATGACTCTAGCCTTAAACCTAGATAATGTGTTGATGTTGATAGGCCAAGACTTGTTAGAAGGGAGGCATTATGAATCCCCCATCATCTAACACGAGCATGAAATGATGATTTTGAAGGACTATAGATGAAAATTTGCATCAAGAAGGATTTATTTTACGGAAAGGAAAATGACAAAGGGTAAACAAATGAATGGAAAGCAAAAGGACAAATCAGCATGTAAGTGAGCTGAATGTCTCTATTAATGGGTTAATGAATGGAAATTATGGAAAATGTGAATGGAAAATGTAAGTGGAAAACATATGACGCTTGCAAAGAAAATGGTGATGACGATGCTTAGCGAAAATGTTTGAATAGCTTGTGAGTTTGGAGAGGAAAAATGATGGCATTTATGGATGATAGAAATGGGTTCAATTGGTTTATGTTTCTTGAAATTGGTCATAGAAAACCAATCACACACAAATTGGTCTCCTTCAATTCTTCAATTGTCCTAGAACTTGAAAACAAACATGGCACTAATATGACAATAAAACATATGTGTGTTCAAAGAGAAGTGATCAATTTCTCTAGGTACATGCGAAAAAATTGCATAATTAATATGTTCATGACGTGTCTTTGTTTCAAATGGTTAGTCCAATTTCACAATTGTGATAATGAATCCAATTTCTAAAAAATGACGATATGCACAGGTAAGCAATTTCCTCCATTTATGTTTGAATCATAGCATTTCATAAAGATAAAGAAATATTATTTGCGAATGCTTGATGATTCCTACAAAAAAATATTCGATCGAAAATTCATCAATCGATCCTGCAAATAAAGCACCTTTATAGGTCTTCTTCTTTCCTGCATCATGCTTGAACACATAACATTAGATAAAACCAATAACAAATTTTTGAGCATGATTTCGACAATGTAAAAACTCAATCTTAATGAAATTCGATTTGCAACTAAGTTTAGCTAAGGTGAGCTATTACGCTTTTATTCAATTGTTTTTGTCTCATGTTTTCCAATTATTTCCTTTGTTTCTTCGATGGTTGTGTTTAAATGGATCATCACAACAACTCTTTTTCCCACTTTGCGTCAATCATGAATTGAATTTTCACATCAAAATTTTTTGACCATTTCAAGCATTTTTTATATTATAATATTAATATATATTAGACTAATGAAATATTTAAAAAATTAAAACAAAAATTAAAACAAAACATTAAGCATACTAATCACAAACATAACAAATGTATGAAAAATTAAGAAAAACATATGTACAAACTTTAAAATATATACACGAATTTTATATTCCATTAATAACAAACATAACAAAATCCAACATTACAAACATATAACATTTTATTTTCAAAAAGCTAGGGAACAAAAACATAACCAAAAAAACACATAACATTTTATTTAGGAAAACACTATCTAAAAAAGACATTTAACATTAAAAAAAACACATATAACATTTTATTTAAAAAAATACATTTAACATAACAAAAAACACTTGTAACATTTTGTTTAAAAAAAACTAAGTAACAAAAAATATAAAACGTAACAAAACAAAAAAAACAACGTAATAAAATGAAATTTTCTATGTAAAAAAAACGTTTTCATGTGTGAAATCTTGAAGTGAAAATCGTTTCATAATCTGTCATGAGGAGTGTGAGAAATAAGAACGTGGTTGGAAGTGAAGTGTTTCATGCATGGGAGGTGAAGGGTGTTCGTTGTATCATTTCACTTAGTAGAGTTTTCATGTGTGAAAAATAAAACATATTGAAGCATTTTGACTGGGCAGCGTGAATGCATTTGCCACATGACTTGAACCTCACCAAAAGGAGGAGATTCTATTTGCAGAAATATTTTTTTACTGCTAGAACGACTTCCTCCTTCAACTCAGTCACAGTGTCAGCGTAACATAACATAAAACATAACATATGTATGAAAAATTAAGAAAAACATATGTACAAACTTTAAAATATATACACAAATTTTATATTCCATTAATAACAAACATAACAAAATCCAAGATTACAAACATATAACATTTTATTTAAAATAAACTAGGTAACAAAAACATAACAAAAAAACACATATAACATTTTATTTAGAAAAACACTATCTAAAAAACATTTAACATAACAAAAAACACATATAACATTTTATTTAAAAAAATACATTTAACATAACAAAAAACACATGTAACATTTTGTTTAAAAAAAACTACGTAACAAAAATATAAAACGTAAAAAAAAAAAAAAAAAACAACGTAATAAAAATGAAATTTTCCGTGTAAAAAAAAACGTTTTCATGTGTGAAATCTTGAAGTGAAAATCGTTTCATAATTTGTCATGAGGAGTGTGAGAAATAAGATAGAACGTGGTTGGAAGTGAAGTGTTTCACGCATGGGAGGTAAAGAGGTGAAGCTTGTTGGTTGTATCATTTTACTTAGGTAAAGTTTTTATGTGTGAAAATGCAGTTGTTTATAATGAGACTTTTTGGAAGCTTTTCCCGCCGGTTTTTTCAGTCAAAATTCAGCAGCAATTTATTGGAATCGCAAGTTTGATAGCTAGTTTCTGCACAATCAAAGGGTCCCAGGGGTTTTTCAAGGTGCTGAATGACAGAGATCAGAAGTGCACAGCACAACACCAACTCTGAAACACTGAACACAAGAACACACCTCTATTCATCAGTTAACGGGTATATATACAAGCTGGAGAAGTTTCTGGAGACGGGTTCAGTCGGTGGCTTACTGGAGAAGCTTCAATGAATCCGCCGACTTCATTAAATGCAGCCGCTGGTTTCTACAGGTTTCTAGATCCAGCACTAAATTGGGTGGTTGGAATTACATCTAGTTTCCAACACTGAATCCAAATATGCAGTTAAAAAACCATTTTAACTGCTAAAAATCAAAATTTACCTCAATTTCTTCCACCAAATTCCGGTGACGGAATCTCCAAAAAATCGCATTATAGACAACTCCGTGTGAAAAATGAAACATGTTGAAAAATGAAACATGTTGAAGCATTTTGACTGGGCAGCTTGAATGCATTTGCTACATAACTTGAACCTCACCAAAAGGAGGAGATTCTATCTGCAGAAATATTTTTAACTGCTATAACGACTTCCTTCTTCAACTCAGTCACAACAGCAGCATACTCCGGAGCCAAGTGTTGGCAATGCTCACACTGCGGTGCATAAAAGTTGTAACAATTTCCCCAAAAAGAGATTTCTGGTGTGGGCAAGTGATCTATATGGATGGTGAGGACACTACTTATGCACCAAGCACTCCATCCAACACGATGGGGACTCTACCTACCAACCGCGACAATCATATGTGCACACCAAACCAGCTACGGTGCTATGCTCCCATTTAGTCACAAAATTGCATTTTCTCAATACGAAATGCACTTCCGGATTAGCAGGAGAGATACAAAAATTCATATTAATTTCCGAAAGGAGGTAAGGAGATATTTAAGTGATAGAGTTGAGAAATAACAATCTAACCGTAGCAGGTCGAATCATCATCATATCCATAAGATATTCGCAGCGCATAAAACTCGTAACAGTTTTTGCTTAAAGCTCGATTTGTTTCAATGATTTGCAGGATCTCAAGGAAGTAAGTAAAAACCGTTTTTTTATGTAACCTGGGAAATGTAGGGCGACAAAACAATGAGAATTCTGTCAGATTTCTCCAAATTTCTGCTAATTTTCCAATTGCCCAACCATTATGTCCACCATTTATTACTTCAGTTATTAAGCTATTGCGCAGTTAGATTATTTTTATTTTTGCAGGAGCCCACTTCAAACAATAGATTTCAAGGATGCATTTTCACCATCGCCGCCCTCTGTTTCAACAAGTTGCTGCCATTTTTACACAAATCAGTCGTTGCGCGTAAGCTCAGAGCCTTACGTAAATCCTTTTACAATTTATTTATGGTAGGTAAAAAAAAACAGATTTTGCCATTCATAATTGTGTGTTATACCATTAACTAACATTGTCTTATTGAATTCACGAGTCAATGGTGAGGTTTTTGTTTTATTTGGCCTTCGTTTGGTACTCCATGAATTTTTAAGGACTATGCTTTGATTTTGTATTTCATTTTAAATGTTTTGTGGTAAGTTACTATTGGTTTGGTTTTATTGTTTTTATTGTTTTATTTTTTATGTTTGTATTTTATTGTTTTGTTTTGTATTTTTATCTATTTGGTTTTTATTTTAGTTGTTTTATTAAATATTTTAAATGATTTTTTTTAATGTATGTTTTTGTTATTTTTTTTTGTTTTATATAGTTTTATTTTTCTTTAAATATATAATATATTTAAAAGAAATACTTTATTGATTTTTTATATGTGTTATATATTATATTTATTTAGTATATATATTATTATATTTATATATATATAATATATCAATTATTAAAATAGAGAAATATTTTATTTTTATTTTAAATATATTACTAACAGGATTTTCCTTTTTTGATTCTCCATGTTACATAAAGCATAGGAGGAGAGCATACTCAAGATTTCATTAATCGGTTTTTTTTTTATGCCAAAAATAAAATGAAAAGAATCGATCTCATACCTGAAATTATCACTCCTGGTCTTTGCTTGTGCTCCTTATTTACAATCTTTTGTTTTATTGCATTTTTTTCCTACCAAGGGTTAGTAAATGGGTGGCGCTTACTGCACTAGAAAATTGCAAATTTATTCTAAAAAAATCACAAAAACTTGTTTTTTATTTGTTAGTTCTATTCTACTAAAGAAATGAAACATTCTCTTAAGTATAAGAAATTTCCAATGCATCCATCTGGGTAACAAGATCATGAGTAAACTCATATCCAAGTTTGAAAAATAAACCCTAGTGAATTCTCAGACGTGATCATAAAAATTTGATGTTAAAGAATGTGACCTAATGAATAGCTGAGACAAAATTTGAGTATGATCTTTAGGTTTTTGATCTTCTACAACTGTCATAGCACAAAGCTTTTCATATCTTGTTGTTGCAATTGGATTTTTCTTGTGTTTTTTTCTAATGGGGTTTTTTTTATTTTGGATGTTTTCTATATGCAAAAGAAAATAAACTTAAATGAAAAATGCCTACATGTAGTGAACTCTAAATGAAAATGACCCTAAATGAAAATGCTTCCTAAACAATCCTCCTAACTAGCTTACATCTAAGTTTGCTTCCCCGACAACGACACCAAAATGTAGGGCAATTTAATTGTATGCTAAATCCTTACCATTTAATTTGTCAATCTAGGGGTTTTGTAAACTTAGAAGCAAACCAAAATACATGGGACCTTAGATGAAACTACTGTAGGAAGTTTGTTTAGAATGGAAATGCATATTACAAATCTAAACTATTTTGAAAGGAAAATATTGAGATCTACTTTATGAAAGCATATAAATGATTGGTCAATGAGATTAGACTATTTTAGAAAAACAAGGAAGAGGCTCTCCCAAAGAAACCTGGTTGTCCTCCCTCAACAATTCTATAATGATATCACCAATATCTAAGTAAGCACAAAAGAATGAAATGAAAGCATAAGAACTTAATATAAGAAATCTTGAAAGAAGTGAATCTTGTTCAATATTAATCCTAGCTCACAGAGAATAGGATCTTTTAGAGAGACATGATTGTCCTTCCACATTCAAGCTAATCACTAAAAGGAAGCAATCTTCACTTACAACATTTGATAAAATGAATTCACATTAAAGATATTTACAAATATTTACAACAAAGAAATAAGATGAACATCCAAAATTAAAACTAGTATATTCACAACTATGAACATTACTCTACGACAAAGTGTACTTAGCTTGGTATGGGGATCCTTCCATTCCTCAATGAGCACACATGAACAACTATCACAAATTAAGAATCAAACAACACACATAACTCATAATTTTGGATAAAATGATATTATTCATGTTGAATGAACAATCATAAATCTGATGCTAATGAATAAGTGATAACTATTAGCTTCCTTTGAAGGATGATCCTCTTATTTATACATGAATTAGGGATATCTTCTCAATAAATTTAAATCCCTTAAATATATACTAGATCCATATTTGTCTCAACTTATCCCTAAATACTATATACAAATCCCATGACAGATCAAGATCTCCATGATCTTTCTCCTTGGAATATGGTCCACCTCTTGAGTTGAAATTCGAATTTGATATTGGGAAACCACATAAGGGTGCCTTGGAAGCTTCCAAATGATCTACACATGTGATCAAACTCAAGCCATTTTTAGGTATAAGCAAATACATGTTATTTTTCTAACTTTTAATCATAAATTCACTCTAAATACATGAATTAAATAACTTTGGAAAATGTAAATGTGAACTCATGTAATAATGATAATGTAGGTTTATGCAATGATAATGTGATGGAATGAGGTGACAAAATGAGGATAAAGGTGAAAAATAAAGTGAAAGTGAATGTTAATTTTGGCAGCCCAACAGAGACTGTGATACCAATGAAGCCATACATTCTGATGCCAAGCCATACTTCTATGACAATCTGTGATAACAATCAAGCCATACTTTTGTGGGAGACTACGATACCAATTAAGCCATACATAATGATACCAAGCCATACTTCCGTGAGAGACTGTGATACCAATCAAGCCATACATAGCATACATGTAATCATACAAACAATGAGAATGATGTCATGAGCGTGCCATAGAACAAAGCATCAAGTGTGAGCGGCATCAGATCTGAATCATACATGAGTAACTGAAATATGAACTAACGAACAAACCATACATTAGGGAGTTCCAAGAATGTAATGTGACACCATATAAGAATGTAATATAAACCATGTGAGGATTGTATACAGGCGATGTAATATGAGTCGTGCAAAGAATGTAATGTGATATTGTGCCAAGATTATAATCGATGCCAAATGAAGACTATAATTTAAGCCAAGCGGAGATGGTGGGTTGATGCCATACACATCACAAAGGATTAATGCATCACATAGGGTTGAGGCAAAATGTGGCTATGAGATCATAGAGCTGAGACCAGCCATCGCAAAGGGTATTGTTACGTAGTGAACCATCAGAAAAAAATATGTTCCATGAACCATAGAAATAATACAAACCTCAAACATATTTTATGCCATCCATCCAAAATAACTATTGTTCTTGATCAATGAGTCTACCTTTATTTATATAGTATAGTGAAGGCTCATTACCTGAAGCCTACCTTTGAATTGGCAGGAAATTATTTTAATTTTGAATTTGACAAACTATATTCTTATAATTATTTTCCCCAAATAATTCTTTTGACCAATCGTCTTTGACTAATATAGGTTTTTTCAAATAATATTTATTTATTAGGGAATTTCTCCTTAGCTTCCAAATTTAACAAGCAATGGATGTCCACCCATTGTTAAAACAAAGGTTTTTTTTCAATATACAGTTCCCTACCCATAGAAAGAAAAGGGAGAGCTATTTGATTTTCTGAATAATTCCATATAGGATCCAAGAGAGTGAGGCACATGGATCACTTTAATTACATATTTGTAGAATGTAGAATTTTAATCAACCTACACGTGCCAACCATTTGTTTAGCCAAGATCTAGCTTCTTTTTTAATTTTTACTAGCATCCAATTCCAATTTTCTTTGATGTAATTGTTTGGTTTTAGGAAGAATCAAAAGTATTTTATATCTCCTTCCATATTTTTCAAGTTGGATGGTTAGGGTCCTTAAAATTCTCTCTTTCTCATCTTCCAAAAGGCCATTTTCTAAAGAGTGGATTTTCTCAAATTTATACCTATACCTGTGGCCAGGGAGAAGAGATCCCAAAATATGTTTGAGGGATAATATATGATTTAGGTCCCCCTCCAAGAAAATTACAATATTATTGATAAATAGAAGGTGAGAAAGTGAACAATTTTATGGGAGTGCAATACATATCAGGAAGTGTTCTTTGGCATGTGATATGAGACAACTGAGATATTTAATGAACAAAAGGAAAAGAAGTGGACACATGGGACAACCTTATCTTAATCCCGTTTTAGGATTAAAGGAGATGGAGGTTGACCCATTTATGATGATAACCATTGAGGAATTTCTAATACAATTTAGAACCCAGGTGTGAAATGAGTAACAAAAGTCAAGATGCAATAAGATAACCCGATATAGAGCTAGTTTACTCTATCAAATGCTTTGGAGAGATCAAATTTGAAAGTTATGGCTTTCTTATGCTAAGTGTGCAATATGGAGTCTCTCTAGAGTGAATCCAATGGCCTCATGAATCTGGAAACCATCAAGGAACCTAAATTTCTCTGGAGAAATATGCTTTGATAAGAAAGGTTTAAGTTGTGAGGCTATAATTTTGGTTATGATTGTGTAGATGGTGTTGCAAAGGGAGATAGGCCTAAAGGTATCAAAGGAGGATGGATTTTTTGACTTTAGGAGAAGGGAAATTAAGTTGGAATTCTTACCATCAGTATCTGTAGTAGCAATAGTCATGTTTTGAATGGTCCCTTTCCCAACAACATTTTTCTTGTTTCGATTATTTTTCTTTTTACCCCTACTAATTGTTGTTACCAACCAGTGTGACCTGCACCATTTTAACATGGGAAGCCTTTTTGTAGGTGCATAAACTGTGCTTAGTGCATCTTACGTTTAAACATTTGTGGATTGTTAAATTAAAGTAGAAGTTAGTAATTTAGTATTATTGTTGATAATCCATAGTTTATCATCTTTTAAATGTGGTGTGAACCTAAGAAGACAAGGGGAGACACTACCACTAAGTGCACAATCTAATAATCATGAAACTAAATGAACACATTTTCATGGTCCACCAATTTCTCCTTTTAGAATATTGACCTCTCCTCATGTGAGTTCCCTACAACATCTAGAGAAAATAGACTCCCAACATAGTTATGTTCAAGTATTGTCTCTTCCCTCTTATTTTGTGAAGGAAGATATGTAGTTGTTTTATAGTTGGATATGTTGATGGTATTTATATAATATATACTTTAGTCATTTAATTTGGTGTAACAAGGCCAATCATGTGAAGGTGGAAGCTCATATGGCCCCTCAAGCCCCTCATATCACTCTCAATTCCCCAATACCCAATCTATCTACTATAATATATTTGAAAGAAACACAATAACCATTAAACATAAAAACTAGGAAAAAAAAATTAAGGTGAACAAAAGAGAACAAAACAATTAAAAACATATAAATACATACCTCATACATTTCAACATTTTGATATCATTAATCTTATTCCTCATCCAACTCATCATTTGTATCATCCAATTCATAATTGATGTTCAAATGATTAACCATATCAACATCATCATCATTGTCTATATCATCATCTGTAACATGCTCTTCTACATTTGGTTCGACTTCTTTAAGTTCTTCATTTTCCACATCGTCAATATCATCTAGTTCATCCAAATTAAAAATTTTATCAATTAACATATCCTTGAACTTCTTCGATGTCTTCATTTGACACATGAATCCCCTGCTCCTCTTCTTCAATTTCATCTTCTTCCACTACATTATACTTTATCGACCTTCCTCTTGGATTATATCTAACAACATATGTTCAACCTACTTTACCTGGAACCTCTACGTAAAATACTTGTTCATATTGGCTTGGAAGAACATAGGGCTCAGGTCCTGGAACAGCATTTCTTGTATTAACCATGGTAAATCCATTAACATGCTCAATAACGGTTCTATCAGGGTCACGTTCATGGATTCATAGCCTGAACCATTTGACATCAAACATAACTAAGTTGAAGGATTTAAATTCACACTCAAGTATATCATCCATATACCCATAGCATCAATTTCTAGAAACTTCTAGATGTCTTTCACCTCTAGAGCCAACATTGATAACTTGAAATAATGTAGTTATCCCACTATCAGAAATTTTCATCTTTTCATCCAACCTTTTGATGCAAAATTTGTAGCCATTGCACCACATTTTCTTGTGGTTTTTCAATTGCAAAATGCCAAACACATAAAAAAATCATTGTCAATTGATAAACATATTTATACTTGGAAATTTTGGGAATTAAGAAAAAAACACACCATATGCATGAATATAATTGTAAAAGAAACATAGTAGTATGGGTGAATATGCTTTCCCGATAATCTTTTAAACCTGCTGACGGTGCTAGAAATCCTCCAACCAAGGGGGTCTCCCTGATATGAATTCCCAATTAGAACTCACATCATTTGGAGTAGGAGCCCCATCTAGAGTATCGGCTCGGCTACCATGTATTGTTGTAGATTTTACTTTGCTACAAAGTTCAACACAAAAGAGTAACACACAAGTATCTTTGGATCAACAAGTGAGTATGCCTTGTGAAATGTTTGGTTGTGGAAAACACCAAGGTCCTTCTACCGAAAGAGGAGAGAAAAGTGGGCCCTTTACAGACAAGTAATAGTACTAATCTAGAAAAGGCACACAAGCACATAAATAAGAATGAATTGTTTATCAACCAACAAAATAGTTCACAAGGAAGCAATGATTGTTAAATCTAATACAACACACTTTTAACAAGATAAGTACCAAAGCCATCGAAATAGTTCAATTTCCTTAGTACATATGAGAAAAAACATACATTGCAAACATTCAAAGAACAATCTTACAATATTCATGACATATTCATGAAAGTGTGTCAGTTCAATGAGCTTTTGAATTAAGTAAAAGTTCCAAGATACATCAAGACATTGAAAACCAATATCCCCAATAGTGGAGCATTAGAGTAGTCACTTGCATCTCCAAAACAACTATCTTCCTCTCCAATGCCTGGTAGAAGGAGCCAAGGTGAAAATACATTTATATGAGTAATGAGGGTGTATATGTAACAAATGGGGTGATCATTCACATCCCTTGTGACTCTTGGACTACCCTCATGATTGTTTGACTTCTCAATGTTTTTCAACTTCCTACATGACTTTTCATATTACATGGATGACTCTTTGTCTTCCACTTTACATTACCTTTCTTCGATATTGAATTTACATAATCCACCAATGATGTGGCAAATAATGACTCGTGATAGGAGATGATATGACACTAATGACATTGATTGCATGATGATGTAACAAAGCCAAGTTTTTCTTCTTGCTTCTTCTTTCTTTCTGAATTCAATAAGAGGTGTATCCAATACTTCATTTTCATGAGAGATATTATTTTTTCTTCATATCCACCATCCAAAGGGTTGTGAATCAGATGGATCTTTCATGCAGTATTGATCTTTGATATTCTATTGTAATCTGGTGTTCCTTTATCTTCTTGCATGATGAGTATCTTATCCCTTCAGCTTCATATGTGTCTTCTAGCATGGTCCCCTTCTCCTTTCCCCCCATAATCATCCAATCATGATAAGATAGAGTGCATGAAATTGAAAACCATTCACGACAAGACGACATCACTCCGAAAAACCCTAACCTAATATTTTTCGTGAACTCACCTGTTAGGGATGGAACTAGTGATTAGTTGAGTCACTGGCTAAGGGATTGTGCAGTTCCAGAGGCTAAGGTATGGGACTGAGGCTTGAGACTTCACAATGTGTAGTTCAAGATGATTAGGTTTAAATGATTGCATAGTTAATGGGATTAAGAGCTCAAGACTAGGGCTTGAGTTTTGAAGATGTCAATTGCACAATTCTAGAAGGACATTGGCCAAGGCATTGCACAATTGAGGGACTCAAGAACTCATTCGATAGGCGTGAGCCTTGAGACTACACAATAAGTAGTTCCATAGGCTTGGGCAAAGGGACTGCGCAGTTGAGGGATTCAAGGACTCGGGCTGGAAGTTGGAGCCTTTATTTTTACCACTTCGTAGTTCTGAGAGGCGGGGAGGCCAGGTGATTACACAATTGCACAATTCAGGAGCTCAGGCCAAGGCCTGAGCCTTGATATTGCACAATGCACAATTCTGGAGGGAAAATATTACACAATGCACAATTCCAAGAGTTAAGGTTGTTGTGTGAGGACTGATACTATGCAGGGCACAGTCTAGGAGGGTTGATTGAGGCTTAGTGGCTTGGTCGAGGAGTTTTCCATATTTTGACTAAGTGTTGGATCAATGAGAAAAATTTGAACCAAATAAATACTTGAACATGATCACATAGTTAGATGA
This sequence comes from Pinus taeda, assembly GCA_000404065.3. Taxonomy (NCBI): domain Eukaryota; kingdom Viridiplantae; phylum Streptophyta; class Pinopsida; order Pinales; family Pinaceae; genus Pinus; species Pinus taeda. The sequence goes on along the minus strand of APFE031049020.1, from coordinate 23,651 downwards.
TTTGTCGACATGAAAGGAACACTCAGAACGCATGAACACCATACTTCTCCTCAATGTGACAACTTTGTGACAACTCAATCCAAATGTGACACTAAAGATACACTTTGCAATGACAGTGACGACACTTGTGCAACAATGCTTGAAACTTTGGAAATGAGTGTGATACATGTTTACATGATAAGAAAAAATCATTAGCACAAATATTAACCCTTGAGACAAATCAAAACTCCACTTTACGCGATAAGCGACATTTCCCGTGCCCAAAAAAGAGGCACGCGAATGGAAAGAAAAGAGCGAACGAAACTTGCTATATGTGAACGATGGTGAAAGCGACACATGCCAGAGTGAAGATAACATGAAAATGACACTAATTAAAGTGAAAGAAAGAAAAAGATACAGTTGAAAACATGAAAATGACACTTGCGAGAGCGAAGGTGCACAAAAGTGACAATTTAAAAAACTCACCAAAAAAAAGTACTAACACAACCAAATGCGAGAGACTTTCAATGAATATGCATACTAACTGTCAACATGGGTTGAGAAAGGAATAGACTTTGTCTTGAAGGACTGCACTAGGCCTGTTCAAGCTTGTGTGAAAGAATGTGCTCATGAATTCATTACGGACTTAGCATGTATAAGCGTGTGACTTCAACACTTGAAATCCAAGAAGGGAGCTTGAAATATTAACAAAGCATCATCGGCCAAGAAGTGACTATGGAACGACCGATCGCAAGATCCACAGTAGGCTCCAAAATTTGAGTGTAGGAAAAACTTTTGGAGGGTGTTTATCGTAGTGACAACGAAGCCATATGCTAAATATATTTCCTTGTGTGTAATATTGGTATCTCCACTACATTCATCTTCTTTGACCAATGTAGACACACTATACCATGATAACCTACCATTATGAGCTTGCTTTCATCATTCAATCCATACCTTCATCTAATTAAGATTGTTTTCAATGTATAAATGTATTGCATCCCACTATCGATTGAATGTATTAAAATAAAACAATTCACACACACACACATATATAATTAGTTTCCATGTTATACCTTCATAATAATGGATTATGTAGGAAGACTAAAAAATAAATAAGTATGATATACATAAAAACAAAAAATTCAAGTGTAATTAAATCTCCACTATCTACTTACATCCCACTTTCATCATTCTACCTTTCTTGAATATGTTCTCTCTTTCAAATTTTCTCATGGAGTTGACATACCAAATGTGATCCAATACATTAATAATTTTTCCTATTGTCAGAATATATTGACTAATATAAACCATGGTTTGATATACCATATATCCCTCTACCATAGAACCCTCAGGATGTTCTCTTTGTTTGACCAAAGCCTTCAATGATTTCAAGTGCCTCTCAACCATCCACATTGATCGTGTGTGTACAGATACACACTTTTCAATCTCCTTGATGAAAACCATCTACAAATGAATGAAGCAAATCACAAATTTCAGCAAAAAAGTATATAGTACATGACAAGTAAAACACATGCAATCAAATATAAGTTGTACAACAAATTCTTGAACAAATTACACCTTGCACATAAATCTCCACTTACCTCATGCATTTTTCAAGATCATATATAACCTGTTTGACATTGCTGTGAAAGTTTTTTAGGAGAGATAAAGGTACAACATATTGTAATAAAAATAATGACCGGTCATTATTTTTCCCAAATTAGTAGAAAAAAGTAAACACTAACAAGATGTTTCACCAATGTAAAAATATATACACCAAAATAATTATCTTAATGAACATATGGCAATCATGAGTTTTTACACCACCTAATTCACTTTTCTTTGGTAGGATATTCTTTATGTTTGAAGAAAATGCAGTTGGAAATTTAATTTTTTCAATAACCTCTTTAACATCCTTGCTTTGCCACTTTGTCAATAACCATGGAAGAGCACTTGTATTTTGGACATCTCCAACACTATTTGAATGAATCACACTTTGCATTGAATAATTGCCATCCTTAATGTCATTAAAAATCTTGGAAATTTTCTCTTTATCTCTCCTTCCATCTAAGATTTTCCATAAGATCTTTGTTACATTCTTCTCGATGTGTATTTTGAACAATTTCTAAGTTCTCATAGTAGGGGAGTCTATTGAATTTCTCGGGATAATTTTTCATTTCTTGTGGAAGTGCCTTGTTATTAATGCCTTGGCAATCTACAAGGTGAATCATAAATAAAGATGTTATATCAACACTACTTGTAAATTAGTACAGTGAGAAAAATGTAATAAAAATATAAAATAATCCAAACATATACGATTCCATTCATACCTTGAGAGACTCTATTATATTGCAACTTCCATGCATGAGGTGTAATTCTCCGTGGTCTTACTCTAGTCTCTTATTTCCCATTGAAAAGATGCTTTTGGTACTTTGGTACCTATGGTTCTTAGAAAGGAAGTACCTATACTCATCAAACACCTCCTTTCTTTAGATTCTTGAATAATGAAATTTGATCTTAGGACCACAAAATGGACAAGAAAATTTACCCTTTGTTTGAGGACCTGCAAGAGATGAAATAATTTTTATATCAATTATTTGAAGTATGTATAGTGAATGGACTATTTAGAAAGCATACATGAAATGAACTTCATAAAATTAAACACTATTAAAGTGTGCCAAGGTAAAATTATAACATACCACAAAAATGTGTTATCCCTGGGGCATTGTGAATTGTCCATACAAGCATTGCATGGAATTCAAATTCCATTTGTGCATATACTGCTCTAGAGATATCATACGTAGTGACAATGTTCCAGAAATCCACTAACTCATCGATAAGAGGCTCAATATATACATTCATATCTTTAACTTATTACTTACCTAATTGATTGAACATACAATACATAATTACTACATATATGAGTAAATAAAAAAATATAAGACATAATTTAAGACATGATTGAACATATATGAGTAAACAAAAAAAGATAAGACATACTTATGAAACAAGGCAAATGAGATGTTATTGTGTTAAAAACATTTATTCTAAACAAATTAATACCTAGAACAATCATTGTCAACATTATGTGCTCTCTATTTATTGACATCCACAAAGGAATGCTATTGTTGGTAACAAAAATGGGCCACACCAAGTAGATATGATCTCTCCAAATGGATTGACACTGCCAGCTACGAATGAAAGCCTATGATTATGAGGTTATTCTTTAAAATCTGGCCAATTTTCCTCTATATTATTAAATGCATATCCATCTACAAGCATTCAATTAACACCATATCCACTTCTTTTTTTTGCATGGTAATCCATAAATTGTGTTATGCTTTTGCACCTAAAAATTTGTCATAAACGTGGAATCATGGGAATAGAACAAAGAACCTTGTGATGCATATTTTTTGTTACTTTATCAGTTTGATATCTACTCTCATCACATTTTGGGAATTTTTCTTTCAACACATGTTCTTTATGATAGAAAATATCATCATTAGGACACGCATGAATATCTTGATACTCCATTCCAATATATTTCACAATGGCATGTAAATCTTGGAATGTATGAGGTAAAACATTTGATGGTGATAACATAAATTCACCTAAAAATATACAACATAAAAAATTAGTAGTATTGGTTGATGTAAACAATATTAATCGTACATATTTCATCTAAATGTTACAAATTAAATGATGAACAACATACTAACATTCAAAACAAAGGAACAAATAATTGCTTTATCATGTTGTACTAAATGTCACAAATTATATTACATACCTTAGGAGTTGTTTCACACGTGTTTGACAAACCATTCACCACCTTTAAGTTGACCAACAACAATACAATAGAGAGAATAAATGTTTCTGAGCCTTCATAAAGAAGTTTAATTGCCCTCTCAAACACAAGTATATCATAAACATCATCATACTGGTTTCCATCATCATCCATTCTAACATTATTAAATGTCCCTTGGATCAAACTATTTGTCCCATCTTCTTCAACTGTGTTATCAACATCATTATATTCTTCCATAGGATCATTAGCTAGATCCTCAATATTCACTCCATGTTCTTGAACGAACACTTGTACTACAACCACCTCTTCCTCGTTGAGAAATGCCCTAGGGGCTTATACTATACAATTACAATGAATAAAGTAATATTAGTATATATAGCAAATATTTAAATGATATTACAAACATTTACAAATACAATATAGGAAAACAAAGATAACAAAGACAAAGACAACTTAGGTGAGAGCGAGAAACATAGAAAACAAATCAATGATGATGTTTGTGCAATTTATCAAGGTTTTTAAGAATATGTTGAAAAAATCTAGGAATGATGTTACTTTTCTTGACATGTAGGAAGAGAGACACTTTCTAGGATACATAGTCACAACCATAATAAAAAGCATATTGATCTTATTTTGCATTCATCCTTATAATGTCATATTATTTCTTGATTTCACTTGGAGACCATAAGTTTTAAGAGGATGGAAAATTTCTCTGACCCAACTTGGGAGCCACTGTTTAATTTTACAAGGGGTTGAGAATTTAGGATTTAGGGTATCATGTGTCATTGGTTCTGCCGTTAGGGGTTAGGGTTTAAGCTGGGGTAATTAGGGGTCAAGGATATGGGTGCTTAATGGTTTAGGGGTTTATAAGGGCTCAAGGGCTAAGGCCTTAGGGGTTAATAGGTTATTCTCCATCCAAGGATCAAGTGTACTTAGGAGTTGGTATTCTATATCAAGCAACCACGAGCTGGGTGAGAGCAAGAATCAATTACAACAAATCAATGTGATCATGAAACTTGTGCAATTTAGTAAGATGTTTAAGATTACACTGAATTTTCTTAGGAACAATCCCCTGACAATCATCAAACCCTTTTCAATCCATCACATTTAAAAATGTACTCAAAGAACAAGACTCAAACAATAATACCAATGAATCGAGGCAATACCAATTAAGGTCAAGTAAGAAAATCTCGAGGTAAATGATGGGCCCCATAATTGTCTATTTTATTAGGCCCATTTAATTATTTATATGCACTTAAAACTTTCATTTGACCCCCTTTCTTTCACATCATAGAGTTAATTCATAGTATTAATGGGTCCTTGGGAATTTGGTTTATCCTTGCTTATTATGTGTCTAATATTACTTATTTTTGCAGAATATTGAGTAAATTTTGAACGAGATAATATAGAGAATTTATGTTATGCTTCTTAACCTGCAAAGTAATACCAAATAGAGAATATGCGAGAAAAAATACCCAGAACACAGAATATGCGAAGAAAATATACCCAGAACACAGAATAGCAATGATTTTATTACTCAGAGAGAAATGTTCACAGGCCTCTTCGAGGGGGCAACCTCCAATAGAGCAGAGCTCGATTACAAAACAAGACACGATACTCCTCGCAGGGAGTCTCTATCCTTTATATATGACTCATACATGCAATACCACGGGTCAATACCGTGGGTTTTATTAATACCATCTATCTAATACTACCGCCCATTTACCCTTTATTTAATACTACCGCCCATTTGCAACTAACTGTGGTCCCTTCATTAATTGCGGGTTAACCACTTACAAATATTAATATGGGCTTTATTGACTCTTGACTATGACGTGATCCCATGACATGAATAAGGGGGTTAGGGTGGGACCCTAACATGCCCTCCCCCTCAAAACTAGCCTTGTCCTCAAGGCTGAAGCTGCGGAAACTGATGAAGAATAGTGGCTGGTTCCCAAGTTGTATCTTCCGGCGAGGTGTCTTTCCATTTGACGAGGACCTCTTTAATCATGCGGCCGTGTAGGTGCTTGTCTCGTGTGTCTAGAACCTGTTCCGGTTGAAGCCAGATTGACCCTTCCTCGTCTAATTCCGGTAGACTGGTTTGATTCTGCAATTGTTCCCAATCACTTTCTTGAGGCACGATACATGGAAGACTGGGTGGATTTTTGCTGTAGGTGGCAAAGCCAACTTGTAAGCCACTTCTCCAATGCGCTGAAGTACTTGGTATGGTCCATATAATTTTGGAGAGAGCTTTTGACAACCCTTGTCTTTGAGTGATGTTTGCTTGTAGGGTTGCAGCCTCAAAAAGACCTGATCCCCTTCTTGAAATTGGCGCTCTGAGCGATGTTGGTCAGCCTGTTGCTTCATACGGTTCTGATCTTGATGAAGATTCTCGTGCAGGTGGGCGAGCATGGTTGCGCGTTGTTGTAGGAGTTGATCCACGGCTTGTACTTTGGAGCACCCCGTGAGATAAGAAGTAGGGGAAGGCGGAATTTGACCATAGACTGCTTCATAGGGAGTCATTTTGGTGGTGGCATGATAGTTGGTGTTATACCACCATTCCGCCAGAGGTAACCACTGTACCCAAAGGTGTTGCTTTCCTGAAGTGAAACACCTAAGGTAGGATTCTAGACATTTGTTGACTGCTTCGGTTTGCCCA
>APFE031049008.1:51251-66509 GCA_000404065.3 Pinus taeda | reverse complement strand
GAAGTCCTTCATGCAATAGCTCAACTAACCCATAAGAAAAGCATATTTCCTTTTGGCAATTTCATGTGCCACATCTGTAGCTCGAACTGAAGTGCTTCAAGAGGATAAGATAATGTTTATAGTCTAAATATTATTAAGAGCTAATAATATTCGAGTGTTCTATTTTGAATGGTAGTCTAAAAATAGACTCCGCCCATATGTCTAAAAATAGACATAGTCTAAAAATAGACTTTGCGCCAAAAAATAGCCTGCGGGCCCACTTAGTGAAGGCGACTTCTTTTCACTAAGCTCCATCATCTTGTTGCATTTTCAACACTCCCTCTCAACAAGATATGGATTATCTGCAACTCGTATCCTGCCTCTGTGGTATTTGAATTTGCTCCTGTTGAGCGCCTTTGTCAAGATTTTACATCCTAATCCTCCGTAGGAATATATGAAAGTAACATGATTCTCCACTGTACACAATCTCTGATATGATGGTACCTGATGCCGATGTGCTTGGATCTATCATGAAATACTAGATTAGCCGAGAGTTTAATGCAACTCTCGTTATCACAATAAATCATAGTAGGCTCCAAGTGTGGCCGGAACAACCCGACTAGGATCTTCCTCATCCATATAGCCTCGCATGCAGCCAAAATTGCTGCCATATACTCGACCTCTGTTGAATTGAGTGCCACAGATCTCTACTTCCTGCTGTACCAAGAAACTGCTGTCGACCCGATACTGAAGATCCCTCCAAATGTACTCTTTCTGTCCGTTGGGCTCCCTACCCAATCTGCATCCGTAAAGCCACATAGCTTCACCTCATCCTCCTGTCTGTACCACAATCCATATCCCGATGTGTACCAAGCATGAGGTGCTTGTTTCAACCCATGCAATGATCTCTTGAGCCTGTACACATGTGACTCGTTGCTGAAGATCTCGAAACCTTCATGCTACTCTATGTACACCTCCTCCTCAATGACTCCATTGAGGAACGAAGTCTTCACATCCATCTGATGGATGTGCCACCCCATCTACACTGAGAGAGCAAGAATCGTCTGTATGGAAGAATACCTTGCGACAGGTGCAAAGGTCTCCCCATAATCGATCCCCTCTAGCTGTGAGAAGCCTTGGGCAACAAATCTTACCTTGTACTTCTCCACACTCCTGTCAGATTCCTACTTCACTTTGTAGATCCATCTCAAACCCACCACTAATTTCCCCTCTGGTCTTGGGACAATCTCCCATGCATTGTTTCTGACAATCGAATCATACTCTTCCACCATGGCATCTAGCCATGCGGGATCCTCCACATCTTCCTCGAAAGAGGATGGCTTAGTCACGACACATTTGCTCACAAGAGCCATGTATCCAGTGTACCGATCAGGTGATTGTCTCTGTCTGCGTTGTGTTGTAGGTGGTCCTACAACCTTCTCTGCATCTTGAGCCAGTCGCTCAACTTCTGTAGTGCACTTTTGCCCTCTGATGGTTGGCACTGCACGAGTGGTCTCTTCCACTCTGTTAGCCTCCTGCTGCAGCAGGTTACTCATATTTCATGATTGACATTTTTACAGGCCAAATATGTCATACTTTGCATGCTGCAATGCTCCATATTTTCTTAACAGTCTCCAAGTGAAGAAGGCTACTTTGAGTTCATAATTTCCTTCCAAATTTTGAAAATTTATCCCAGTATCACCAAATTCCAGTTAAAGGGAGGTCCAAACAGCTCAATCTTGGTCTCCCTAGGTTTAAATTTCCTGTTTTAGAATATAGAGAATGTAAATATGTCCAAACAGTTTAATCTTGGCAGATTCTTAGATAGGTAGAGAAGCAAAGGAGCCCAACAGTTTAATCTGGGCCCTTGGAATAAATAAGGGTAGTCTGTAGATAGGAAAGCATGAAAAGAAAAATGGAATGATGGGTTTGCAAGTCTAAGTGCACCCAAATCAAAAGAAGAAAGAATGCTAGGTAAGTAGGCTGGGTAGGTAGTTCCGAGGTTGCTGAATCCTAATTGCTGATCAGTTCCAGATTTCCAGGTGTCATCTTTACTCAGGACACAATCAACAGGCAGTTCTATGCTAGAAGCTCAAAAGAGGTATAACTAACTCCCCTTCTCCACTTTCCCCCAATCATTAACTAACTTCCTCAAAAGAGGTCAAGATCTGCTTGATACCTCTTAAGTTCCATCATGTTCATACCATTTGCTTGGGTAAAGATCTGCTTTACTCAAAATCGTTCCATACTCTCTCTGAAGAATGGTTCTACCCCCTTGTAATAGCCTAAGCTCTCCTGAACTTAGCGCTTTCTTACCATCTCCATATTAACCACTAACATTATTATTTAGCTCCCTATTTCTTCCTGTCCCCCTACTAATATTAAGTAAATCATCCCCTATGTAAATATCCCTCCCCTTGGTTGAAAAATAACCATAAGTACTCCCGGGAATTGCTCAGTTTACCTGAAACTTAGCAAGAACCCTCACCCTTCAAACCATCTTCCAGATACAATGGACTCCTTCCAGAGTATAAACTCCATCTGAGGTGATCGGACCCCTTCCGAAACCTCAATCGCCTTTCTCACCCACTTACTCACTCCCTTTTCGACCTCAACAAACCCCTTGCCGACTTCCTTAACACTCCGCAGACCCTTAAAAGCCAGATCGCATCGCAAGATCGCAGTTTCCTCTCCATGCAAGTCATGAACCATCCATCACCACCCGACTCGATATCGGCGGTCGACGGTTGCAAGCGCCAAATGTCCAACTCAAACACCCTCCGTTCCCCGCCGATGCGATATTGCGATCGCATTGGAGCTAGTTCATCGCATCACCTTCAGTATCAACACCTCGCCATGTCATTCCGTACCAGGGACCCACCATAGCTGACGTCATCCGCCGTATAGCCGACGTCATGCTGACATCAGTAGCCAGAAAGCCGAAACTTCACGCAGGAAGAGAAATCGCACTTCGGAGCTCCAGAACAAGAAACATAGGCAGTTTTCGTTAATTGCGCATCGCTACGGGAAATAGGCCGTTTTGGGGAATCTTCGGGGAATCTTTTGATTCCTTAGCCCGTTGTGCGCCGAAAAAGCCCGAAAATTGCCCGATCGTGCCAAATTGATCCGGTTTAAAGACAGCAGCAGATCAATGACAGAGTTTAAAATGTATCAGATCAAATCATCAAGTATCAAGCGTGTAAAAGAGTATCAGTAGACGGTGGAAGCCATCAATGTAGCAGCAAAGAGTATCAATTAAAATCTCGAGCAGCGGCCTGAAGCAGGAGAACATTTAATACCTTCTAGCAGATTCAAAGAAAGAGGGCGAGGCCACTCAAAGCCCTCAAATCGTAATCATTTCACATTTAACTCACACCAGAGAAGAACTACAGTTCCCGAAGCACAATCATTCCAGCATCACCGCATCTATCCTCCAAGGGCCACATTGTCATCTTTTCTGATTCAGCTTCCCCTAGCGCAACCAAAAAGATTTACTTGCATTTAATTCCAGCAACACTTAGATTTTTGAAGAGTTTTCTAACAGACCTGTTTAGGTCAATTGTAATGAATGTCTTTCTGATATTTTGCTTATAAATACCACCCTGAACAAAGTTGTGAGGGGTTGGTTGGTTGGTAGTAGGTTGGTTAGTTTGCTTTCCAGCATTTTCTCCAAGTAGAGACCCGCACTGTAAGTGTCATATTTTCCATAATCAAAGATTGCTGAAAGCATGGATTGCGAAACTACTTTATGTGTTCAATTGGCCAAGGAATGATTACGGAATTCTTGTGCTTCTACATGATTCAATAAGTTTTTCTCTCCTCTATTAATTTTCATGTTTTTTACCACCGTCACGACTTCTAAATTGCAGAAAAAAAGAATAGCTTAAGATTTGTTTCACTACACCTTAAGTTCAATTTCTACAGTTTTCTATGTTTTCTTCAGAAATAGCTATGAGCATGTATACTTAAATGATCTTGTTTACGCTGTTTCTTTCACATATGAATGCATGTTTAGAATTCTTAACTGCTCCTGGATCCCATTCATCCATTTCTCCTCTTTTTCAGCGTGATGAAATGATTCTTCTTTGATTTTCATCCCTGATTTTCATTCCATACTTTCAGTAGATTGATAATTATATCCTGTGTGGCTATCCCGCTCCATAATCCCATTGTGACCAAGAAAGCGCAATAGTAAGCCTCAATCCGTGACTCCATGCCCAATGGTTCGAAACTTATCACACCTTACCTTGCCTCTTTGCTGGAGAATCCTACCTTCCATCCAATCACAAACAAAACACCCTTGAGCCAAAAGCTAGCCTAAAATCATCAACAAAAGTTGAATCATAAAGAGAGAGCCCTCTCTGATTGCAGGTGGGCTAGAACCTGCAATCCAAAGATTGGTTTGTGGTTACCTCGGTCATATCCCTATAAGGAGCCTAGGGACAACCTGAGTGATAACACACTCCATGAAATTCATCTTGTGGCTGATCCACATCCTGAAGCTCATCCTTAGGAACTAAGAGCTCCTCATCTACATGCAAGTGTGGCTCCCTCTTAAGCAAACACTTCATGGCTTTCTCCTCCTGAAATTTGATATCTCGTCACACAACAGTCTTGCGACTATCTGGCAAATACACATGATAGTTTTGGGGCATATCAGTGTACCCCACAAATATCCCAACCTCTGTGGTCGGCTCCAACTTCTTCCTAGCATCCTTCGTCACATGCATGTAAACAGGAGAACCAAAAATCCTCAAATGGGAAATATCAGGCCTCTTAATAGAATAAGCCTCCTCGGGTGTACTCATGCGAAGTATCTTGTGAGGAAAACGGTTCTGCACATATACTGTATTATTGCATGCCTCTGCCCACATGTGAAGGGGTAGGCACTGATCATACAACATCGCCCGTGCAACACCCACGAACATTTTGTTCTTCCACTCAGCAACCCCATTTTGCTGTGGGTTATGGGGAGCTATGAGCTCTCTTCAAATCCCTTCTACGCTGCAGAAGTCCTTGAACCAGAGATGAATTCACCACCATTGTCACTCCTAAGAGCCTTCACCTTCTTTCCCGATTCCTTCTCGACCAATGATTTGAACTCACAGAACCTTGAGTATGTCTCACTCTTCTTCCACATGAAGAATATCCATCACTTTCGAGAGAAATCATCAACAAAGATCACATAGTACTTGTGCTTAGCTATCGAAGCTACTGAGAAAGGTTTGCACACGTCTATGTGAATTCTCTCAAGGATCATTGTGGCACGACTATCCTTCTTGTGAAAGGTGGCTTTCACAGATTTTCCCAAAGTACACCCCTTGCACTGATCTGACTGCACAAGAGTGCCTTTAGGAAGCCTAGTAGAAATCTACTGTAGTATCTTCAAAGCTCCATGGTGAAGGTGGCCCAATCTCCGATGCCATAGCTCGCCATCATCCTGGCTCACCACTCCTTCTGCCTTGCATGCCATTGTTGCGCAACCATCTACATGCAATTGATAAAGGTTCCTGACTCGAACCCCTATCTTCCGGGTTTCTCCAGTTGTGTTACAGTGAAGGAAAGCCTTTCCCTCATTGAAGACAACATCATATCCCTTGTCTTCTAACATCGCCACAGAGATAAGATTCTTCTTCAATCCTAGAACATGCATCACTTCCTTCAATACAAAGGGTTTAGTAGACTCCCTCTCAAAGGAAATGGTATTGATATTAGTTGCACTGTATCTACCATCATCGCACATCTCGATGTGCACTCCAAGATCTTTCTCATCTAGATCAGAAAACAAATCTCGATCTCCTGTCATGTGAAAAGACGCACCACTCTCCAAGAACCATACCGATCCCATCACACTTGATACCAAGCATGCGATCAATGAAAATTCCAACTCAAACTATGAGGCTGAGGCCTCTCCCACTGCAGATCCAGTAGCTTGCTTATTTTTCTTCTTCTACGGACAATTTGTGGCATAATGTCCGTGTTGGTGACAGTGAAAGCACTTCACCTTGGACATGTCCTGCTTCTTGCCTTTCGCACCAGAATGAGAAGCTTTCTTTTTCTTCCCCTTCTTTTCTTTGGCAGCCAAAGCACAATTTTCTTCATCAGATGCCTTTGATGAAAATTCGTCCTTGATGTTCCGCCTGATCTCCTCTTGCACAATATCTGACCAAAGTCTCTCCCATCCTGGAAATTTCTCCTGACCATTCACAGAGTCCTGATAGGAATTCCAACTCTTCGAAAGACCAAGGAGAGCCAAGCTTACCATGTCCTCATCATCTACAGTCACCCCCACACTTCCCAGCTCATCCCGGCATTGGGTGAACTTCGTGAAATACTTGGGCATACTGTCTCCATTCTCACACTTAATGTTTCTGAGTTTATCCTTGAGCACCAACTTCCTCTGGTCGCTCTTTCTTTGGAATAAATCTGTCAATGGTCATCAAGTATGGAGAAGCCTTTCCATGCAGGCTAGATATAATGTGATCCTTTACGCCCTCCAACAGAATCCTTCGACACTTTGTTGTCTTCTTTTTCTAAGCCTCAATGTGAGCAACATCAGTAGGCTTTGGGACTTCAACATCTATGAACTCCTTCAACCCATTGTCGTCTAACACCTCCTCCATCCTATCTTTCCATGCAATATAATTCGAGATGCCTTCAAGGGCATACTCCAATCACAATCCATTGAAAGACATTTCAACTTCGACACTAATAAAACACTGCTACAAATTCGAATTCCACCAACTCAAAACTCAACTACTTCTGATCTAAAATTCGTGAGAAAAAAGTATTTCTCGTACAACTTTGATTGTATGGGCATTCATCGGATATCTCACCTTCCAAAAGAAGAATGAATCCAGAGGCTACCTGGCCTGATTACAGACTCTACCTGAAGAAATAAAATGTAATCACTTTCTGAATAATAGATCTGATGATCAACTTCGCTCTGATACCACGTAAAAATTTTGAATAATGTAACACTTATTCACAGAGATTATCCTAATTATACATTATTTGTGGAATGAATGAATAATACATAACCTCCTCTACCATTGATCATCAATCTTGTAGAATTAAAAAAAATCGCATGCGCACATTGAAACATCAATCACACATATCAACACAGTATGTAATGGGGAAAGCATGCAGCTGAAAAACCCCAACTATCTATATATTATTATGATAGATAACATGTAACAATACATAGTACAATACTCCTCGCAAGTACTCAGTACTATCTCCACCTGCTACACACATACTAGCTCAGATCTGAACAAGTCATGAGTTCAAATCTCCTCTATTGTTTGCCTACCTCTACTGCGCAATCCCTTCTGAGAATAGATTTGATCCAAGCTTGAATTCCCTTGGTTTGTACTGCGCAATCCTCATTGGCAATCTCAATCAATGATTGTGCAAATCTCATGCACATCTATAGTGACAACTGATAGTAGTCTCACCCTTTCACCCACCTCTAACACTTGTCTCCATTGAATTGTCCATGCACTGAGTTAACTGATGTATTCTTTAGTTTATTTATGAGTTAATAATTAGGAATTAATTAATAATTAATTCTCACCACTCATCACTAGTGTATTTTTCAGTTAGACTAAATACAACTTGTTCAACTAAGTCAAACTGAACAAAACTCCATCAACTCCTTAATCAACTCCACCAAACTCAATCACTTGAGTTCTAACTGAAGTCCTTCATGCAATAGCTCAACTAACCCATAAGAAAAGTGTATTTCTTTCTGGAAGTTGCAAGTGCCACATTTGTAGCTCGAACTGAAGTGTTGTAAGAGGATAAGATAATGTTTATAGTCCAAATATTATTAAGAGCTAATAATATTCGACTGTTCTATTTTTGACAGCAGTCTAAAAATAGACTCCGCCCATATGTCTAAAAATAGAAGTCCATCTATTTTTACTAACATGGCCAATCACCCATAAATATCATCCTGCAACTCATAGACCATGATCCATATGTCTAAAAATAAACTTTGCGCCAAAAATAGCTTGCCGGCCCACTTAGTGAAGGTGGATTCTTTTCACTAAGCTCCATCATCTTGTTGCATTTTCAACACATAGATTCAAATACAATGCCCTCATACAAAGAGAGGGGTTGCCTTCTAGGGAAAAAAACCATAAACTAAACATAATTTCTACCGTCAAATCATCCGCCTAATGAACAGCCCAGATTGACTAGAAATTACTATACTTTTACAAGGAAATTTTACATATGTTTCTAGCTTCGGGGGTGCTGCCCCCAAAACCCCCGCTGGGGGACCACTGGCCCCCGGACCCCTAGCCGGGGGGGATTGGCCCCCCTGAATCCCGGTGGGAAGGACAAGGCCCCCTTGCACCCCCCTGTGTGGAGGGGTCTACAAACTTCCTGGGGTATACATCTGGTTGAAACAAAGACCTCTAAACAGTCATGCTCCATACTCAACAATCTCCCACTTGGAGAATGATTGTAGAAACTCCAGTGCTGCTTCATTTGCTAGAAAATGACTCCTCTTTGGACCTAGTTATTTCTCATCTTCATTGTCATCCTTGAAGACCAATTGAAACTGAGCATATTTTCATTTTCTCCTTGGTTACAACTTTTTTTATCATATGTGTAGGATTCTGGCTAGTGTGTATCTTTCCCAGCTTCAACTCTCCATCTTCCAACACTGATCGTATGAAATGGTACTTGAGTTGTATGTGTTTAGTCCTAAGGAATAAATGCGAGTTCTTTGCAAGATGAATGGCAACTTGGCTATCACTGTATAACGTGCCATTATCATGCTCCTTACCCAATTCACCCATAAACCTTTGTAACCAAATCATTTCTTTACTAGCCTCTATAGCAGCAACATAGTCGGCTTTTGTTGTTGAAAGTGAAACAACACTTTGGATTTTTGAAACCCAACTGGCAGCTGTTCCACCAATAGTAAATGCATATCCTGTAGTGCTGCTCCTGTTATCTCCGTCACCTACCATATCTCATCAACATATCCCTATAGAGAAATGTTTGAGCCATCAAAGCATAGTGCTTGATTTGTGGTACCTTTCAAATATCTGAGGATCCATTTCACTGCCATCCAATGTTCCTTTCCTGGATTGTTCATGTACCTGCTTACAACTCCCACTGCATGTGCAATATTAGGCCTTGTGCAGACGATTGCATACATTAAGCTTCCAACTGCTAAAGTATATGGAACTTTAGACATATAGTCCATGTCTTCTTGGGTCTTTGGGCACATTTCCTTACTAAGTTTGAAATGGCTAGAAAAAGGTGTACTAACAAGTTTTGCATTGTGCATATTAAATCTTTTGAGCACCTTTTGTATGTACTCATTCCGAGACAATGTTAATTTGCGATTTTTCCCGTCTCTAGTTATTCTCATACCAAGGATTTGTTTTGCAGCTCTCAAATCCTTCATAGCAAATGAATTTTCCAATTTTTCTTTGAGCAGATTTATTTCCTGCATGTTAGACCCTACAACAAGCATGTCATCTACATACAATAACAATGTAATATAGCTGCCATCATTTTGCTTTTTCAGATAAACATAATGATCAGAGTGACATCTAGTATAACCTTGTTAAGACATAAACTTATCAAATTTTAGATACCACTGCCTTGGAGCCTGTTTTAAGCCATACAAGCTCTTCTTCAACTTGCATACTAGTTTATCCTTACCTTTCACTTCATATCCTTGTGGCTGCTGCATATATATCTCTTCCTCCAAATCCCCATGGAGAAAGGATGTATTTACATCTAACTGCTGAAGATGCAAATCTTCAACTACTACTAGACTTAAAATAGTTCTGATTGAAGTCATTTTAACAAAAAGAGAAAATATTTCATCAAAATCAATACCTTTCTTCTGTGCAAACCCCTTCACCACAAGTCTAACTTTGTACCTCTGTTTTCCTCCATCTTCTTCCTTTAGCTTGTAAACTCATTTATTATTCAATGTAGTTTTTCCTGCAGGCAACCTGACTAAGTCCCAAGTTTGGTTATGCATTAAGGAGTCCATCTCTTCTTTCATGGCTACCTACCACTCTTCCTGCTTTCAACCTGCATTGCTTCTTCATAACATTCGGGTTCACGAGAATCAGTCAACAATAAATAATATAATGAAGAAGAGTATCGTTCAGGGGGTCTATTTATCCTGGTAGATCTTCTAACACCACGTTCAGGTGTTTGGGGTGCCAGTTGGTGTTGTGGTGGTTTTCGTTGTTGTGGTTGTTGATTATTATTATTTTAAGGTACATTTACTTTTTCAGTGATTTCATCAAGAACTGCATATTCCTTGTTTTCTTTTTCCTATTTCTTTTCCTCCAACTGTTTCTTATATAGGACCTTTCATTGAATATTACATCTTTGCTCCTAATGATTTTGTGATTTTCGTAATCATATAAGCGATAACAAAAGTCATTAACACCATATCCAATAAAGGTACATTTCTTTGACTTTTCCTCAAGCTTTGTTCTATTTTCTTTATCAATATGGACAAGGCCTCACAACCAAAAGGCTTTAAAAAGGAGTAGTTTACCTTTTTACCTATCCATGCTTCCTCTAGAACACCACCTTCCAAGGAACTTGAAGGCCCTCTGTTTATTCGATAAACAATAGTATCTACAACATCTGCCCAAAACTGTAAAGGCAATCTACATGCAATCTCATGCACCTTGCACACTCCATGATTGTTCTGTTCATCCTTTCTGACACACCATTTTCTTGTGGTGTTCTTGGAACTGTCTTCTCTCTGCAAATTCCTTGCTCTGAACAGTACCTATCAAACCCTTTGCTACAATATTCACCTCCATTATCTGATCTAAGACACTTCAATTTCTTTCTTGTCTCAATCTCAAACAAAGCTTTCCACTTCTTGAAAGTATCAAATACATCAAATTTATTCTTAATACAATAAATCTAAGATTTTCTTGTTTCATCCTCAATAAAAGTAACATAACAATAAGAGCCACCGAGAGATGATACCTGAGCTCGTCCCCATACATCTGTATGCACAAGCTCTAATTTTTCGCTCTTCTTTTCTTTCCCAACTCTGAGAAATCTAACTCTCTTTTGTTTTCCATAAATGCAATTCTCACAGAAGTCCAAATCAACATTCTTCAAACCCGGCAACAAATTCCTTGAGTGAAGAATCTTCATCCCCTTTTCACTCATGTGTCCGAGCCTATGATACTATAATGTTGCATCTGCTCCTTTGGAAGTTAAAGCATTAACAGAGTTAGAAATACCATTGCATAAATACAATGTACCAACCTTTTCGCCTTTTGCTATTACTAGGGCTCCTTTGAGGACCTTCCAAGCTTTATCTGTGAAAGTTGTCACACAACCTTCACTGCCTTGTTGAAATAAGATTTTTCTTTAGATCTGGAACATGCCTTACCTCCTTTAGTAGCCATTGGTTTCCATTCTGCTGTTTTACAAGAACCTTACCCATTCCAACATTTTTACAGGGTTTATCATCACCCAAACGAACTTGTCCAAAATCTCCTTGAACATAGTTATGAAAGTATTTCTTATCAGGTGTGGCATGGAATGAGGCTCCTGAATCTACAACCAAGGAATTAGTAATATTTTCGAAAGAAATAATCAAAGCATCTTGTAACACCTCACCTATCACATTTTCTTCATGATTGTTTTCTTGCTATGCATCTCCTTCTTTTCCCTTCTAAGATCTATAGTCTTTCTTTAGGTGTCCTTTCTTTCCACATTTCCAGCACACTATCCCCGATCTAGACTTGGATCTGACTTTCCTTGATTTACTGCGATATCCTGAGCTCTTTCCTCTTTCCATTTTTCTTCCCGTAGACTCTGCACTCAAAGCATTACCCGATGTCTCACTAGAGATTTTCCATCGCATTTCCTCACTAAGGATGGCACCGAAAACATCATCAAACTTTAAAGTACTAGATCCATAAACAGAGCTACTAATGGCCATTATTAAACCATTGCAACTTTATGGTAATGAGCACAAGAATAACAAAGCTCTAACTTCATCATCAAAGTTTACCCCTACAGAACATAACTGACTTGTAACAGTATTAAAATCATTTAAATGGTCTGTAACAGATCCACCTTCCGACATCTTCATATTAAATAACCGTTTCATAAGAAATACCTTGTTTGAGGCTCAGGTTTTTCATATAGTTTCTCCAATTCCTTAATCAAACCCTCTGTCATTGTTTCCTTCAAAATGTTGAAGGAGACTGATGCTACAAGGCACAACCATACTATTCTGAGTGCCTTTCCATCGAGAAGGTTCCATTCTTCATCTATCATACCCATCGACATCTTCGTTTTTCTGCCCAATGGTAGGTATAGATCTTTCTGATACAGATAATATTCCATCTGCATCTTCCACAACGAGACATTTTGGCTGTTAAATTTCTCAACTCTAAACTTACATTTTCTGCCATTGCTCCCACTTGAATGAGGAACCCTTCTTTAATGAGAGTTTATCAACCAAATAGACCTTCAGCTCTGATACCAGTTGTTAGAAAATTATATATTACGGAGCAATGGAACACATAAAATATTGTAGAATTATAAACGCATAAAACACATAAAACAAGAGAGACACAGATATATGTGGTTCACCTAGTTTGGGCTACGTCCACCCCGAATATCCAGTCCTTCCTTTCTATTATCCAGCAAAATGAAGAGATGCAACCAATAGTAGATCCGCTGTAATATCCTTTGTTTTCTCTCACAGTCTCACCTCTCTGCTTCTCGCTCTGAGAATACACATCTATTACACATCTTCAAATACAATGTCCTCATTATAAAGAGAGGGTTTCCTTCTAGGGAAAAAAACCCTAAACTAAACATAAGTTCTATCGTCAGATCATCCACCTAATGAACAACCCAGATTGACTAGAAATTACTATACTTTTACAAGGCAATTTTACATATGTTTTTAGCTTCGGGGGCACTGCCCCTTAAACCCCCTGTCGGGGGACCGCTGGCCCTCAAACCCCCCAGCGAGGGGGGATCGGCCCGCCTGAACCCCTACAGGGGGGACAAGTCCCCCCCGCACCCTCCCACGTGGAGGGGTGTACAAAATTCCCAGGTTATACATCTAGCTGAAACAAAGAACTCTGAACAATCATGCTCCATACTCAAGAGAGTGATCCTTGAGTACATTTTTAATGTTATCATAAGGAAATTGGTAGATATCTCCTCCAGATAGCATGTTGAGGGTTTCCATTACCTCCTCCCTGATCCCTCGAAGAAGAACTAGCTTGAGTGACTAAGGGTCAAGGGTATAGTTGGCGCTCCTATAATTGAGTTGAAACCTTTCCTTATAGTCCTCCAAAGATTCATCAGGTCCAAGGGTCATCAGAAATATTTCCTCCTTTGTTTCCTTGGACCTAGAATAATCTCGATATTTTTCATTGAAGGCTTGTTGCATTTTGGCCAAGGTAGTTATGTTGCGTCTAGGTAGAGTCATAAACTAATGCAAGGTTGCATCTTTAAGGATAGAAGTAAACAGATTCAACTTCTACTCATCAGAGGCATAGTCATACATCGTACAGTAAAAAAAACTGAAACATGAAGGTTTTAGTATCCTCAGATGTTAGGTCATGGAAATGTGGAAGCGAAACAAGGCTTATATTTTTCATTCTATCCTCTCCATTGGTTTCTCTCGTAGGGAAAATCTCATTGTTCTGCTTTTCATCCATAGTTTGGGTAGGTGAGATAGGTTCTTCTTCTCTTATAGGTTTTTCAGAAAATTTACGTGGCTCTCCTAAAGGTTTTCCAACTCCCCTATAGCCAGAGAGGTAAGTTCATATTCACTGAAGAAGAATGAAGGTTGACTGCGTGAGGAAATGAGTGTTTTTGGCAAGAATTTCTCTTGGTTATCTCTATTCCTACAAGCCATGAAAGAACACATTTTATTTTTTAAGTTTTCACTCTTTGCTCGAAGAAATAAGACCGATGAAAAAAAAAATACAAGAAATTATTAAGTAGAAACAACACCTACTTAGACCCCACCACGATAACGATGTCAAAAATTGATGAGCCCTGGTATTTCACCAAGAATGTTGCAACTCCCAAGGACTTCTCAACTCAAATTATAAGCCTGGGGTTTGTACAAACTTAGAGGTGACAGTACGATATGCACAACAGGGTAGGTTCTACTCATGTCACACTTATTCATGAAATCAGATCAAGGTGTTTAGAGACCACTCCTCCAACTAATTATAGTGAGAAATTCTTATGAAAGCAAAAATGAACATGATTCTAGTTACAAAGGCAAAAATTCCATTCATTAAATGTAAATTCTAATTGAAATTGCATGAAAAGATAAAGTTAATCTATCTGCAGAAGTAAACCATGCAACTTTGATTGCACACTTAATCAAAGCAATAATCTATATGTGTACTCACACTTGCTTGAAAATGAGAAATCCAATTTTTAACATACTCATGAAAAAAAATACTAATTCTAACTCTGTTTTGTTATCTGAGGGTTGGTTGGAGTTTCCTAGAGTCTTCCCTAACCAACAAATCACAGTCTAGGGTTTTAGCACTCCGTAAATTTCCTGAGGTTGAGGAGAGAAATTTCAGAGGTAACCACAGAACCACTTTTAGACTAGAATCTAGCCCTTCTAGCCTTGGAGAGGGATCTCTCTCTTTAGGTTATTCAACTAATATGATATTAGGCTACGTATAGTGCTCAATAAGGTTTGATTTTTCAAAGGTTTTCTGGTAAAAAATGAGACAAATTCAGTAGGCATGGAGTCATGTGAAATCGATTATTTGTTTGAGTGATATGATGAAGAGAAAAAGGGTTTTTCCATTGGGGAAAGGTATGCAGTCTTGGTGGTGGAATTAAATTGTTGTATGTGGGTGAGTGTGAGAAAAGATATAAACAACACAAAGAGTATCAAATTGCAGATAAATTATGAATGTTGCTTTAAGAGGAAATTGTAGATCACTTGCTAATACTAAATCATAACATATTTTAGATGAATTTTGAGTTAAACATATGGTTCTTCCAAGCATGCATACATAAATTCAAGATATGTAAAAAAATAAGGAAAAATTACAACATGAAAGAAGCACAACACCATTCAGATCTGACACAGGAATCCTTGTAAATCACCTTCTCTCTTTCATTCACTAGAAAAATATTCAGAAATACAATGCACACAAAGTCTCTTTCTCTCCAATATAGCCAACAAAACCCTATTCTTAGCTTTCAACATATTATATCTATCTATCTATCTATCTATCTATCTATCTATCTATA
>APFE031049008.1:0-41269 GCA_000404065.3 Pinus taeda | reverse complement strand
AATTCGTTAAGTAATCATAATTTTAAAAAAAGTTGGACATAATAAATTTTAAAGTGTGAAAAATAAGTACTCTAAAAAAAAGGTACGCTACATCAACACGTTTCAAAATCAGCATGAAAATCACTAATATTTAAAAACAAATATTTATATTTGATACATAAGAAAATTTAAAGAGTCAAAAATATGCTCCCAAAAACAAAGAATTGTATTCTGCATTACCACTTTCCAAAATCAGGTCACGTTTTTACTACCCCTACAAAATGAAGTGCTAAAAACTATGCTCTAAAAAAATATGTGTGTTCTGCATCGCCCCTTTTCAAAATCGAGTCAATTTTTTGCTATTTCTACAAAATGGGTAATAGTATCAGTTTACGTTATATAAAACTTCTCATTAATAGAGAATAATAGTCTCATAAATCATATGAAAGTTAATAATAACAATGTCAAGCACTACGCTCTCAGTTGCTACTCTTAGCTACAAAAAAAATTCAAATCCTAATGAGCCATTCAACTGGTTTACTTATACAAAAGTGATTGAAAAAAACTTCCTTGAAAGGGGCTCCACTCTAAAATCTAGAAATTTGTGGATCTAGTTACATGTTTCCTTGGCATGCACTTGAGTTCCTCGACTACCAGTGAATTCAAGTTGTTGAAGAGGTTTATGTGATTTTAGGTTGAGTTAGGGAGTTAATGAGGTGGGCAAGCTCCCTATATTCTCTCTAGTTGTCTTCATCAAGCCCCTACATGGTAGATATCTCCAAAAATCCTTCTTTGACCTACATATTAATCACATTAGGCCATAGAATATGATAAACACTTTTTAGTCTTCCTACTAAGCATATTATGGCTAAAAATGTGAATTAACGTGAGAAAATGAGAGTTTTAAGGGCTGGAGGATAACATAATGAACTCCAAAAGATATCTATTGATGGGACCATTCACCATTTATAACTTGGAAATAAATTACTTTTAAAAAAGTTGCCAATTTAAAGAAATATTTGGATGTTTAAATTGTCAACTTCTTTAGAGAGAAAAGATTAAGGTCTATATTTACCAAATATAATTAATTTAGTTACCAAAAAGGAGAGAAGAGTATTAACTTTAAATTGGTTTCCAAGGAAAAATAAGAAAATATTATAAAAAGGATGGAAGGACATTCAAAAATAGAGAGAGAATTCCCTTCCAATATCGTAAGAAAAATTACCTTCTAGTTGAGTAATCTAATATATTCTTAGTAGTTAACAATCATCAAGGCCTTTGTTTGAAAATTATTTTGAATGACAAAAGATAATTTTTAAATGAATTCACTTTTACTCTTCTACGTATTCTCATATACATGATCCATGGGACCCAATTCATTTTGGCAAATTTCATTTTAATCTTCTATGCGTCGAGCTCATTTTACATATTTTTATTTAAAGTTCCACAAAGAACTACTAAGAGTTCCTCTTTAATGTAATATTCAAACTTTGAGTCTTAAGATTAATATTGCAACAATATAACTTTGATTCGAATAGAAAATGGCATCAACCCATGGTATTCATCCACCCATGGGATTCATTCACCCATGGTATTTTCCAATGGTATTGTGACATCCACCCATGGTATTCATTCACCCATGGAATTGACCCGTGATATTGTAACTGAAAAATACTATAAGTAACAAGTCGCATTTTGTAAATGGACAGTTTTTCCACCACAATGTAGCTTTTACGGTTATTCTTCATTTTAATAAAAAGTTTCTTAGTGGTTTTCTTTACTGTGTGTTCTCTCATTTTCTTTTTGGCATTGCAGTTTTTCAGATCTTGGGGGCCTCCCCCCAGTATCCATTTCAATTTTTTTTTAGATCTTGGGGGTCTCCCACCAAGATTCGGATCAAACTCTTTTCACCCTAATGAGTTTAATGGAAATATCATTTAATTTCTCTATAAATATGGTCTATGTATTTTCATATTGCTTAATGAATTGGTTTGTTTTACTCATTGTTATGCTGGAATCTAATCTTCTCATAACCATTACTTTACTTTTTCAAAATATTATAATGTAAATATCATTTTCAATACCATTTCCATGAGAAGATTACTTTTATTGATCATATGCAAACAATGTATATAAATATTTTGTTGCCATATTTGTTCCCTTTTATTTTTATGGATGTGATGGTGTGCTTCATAAGTATATCTGTTATATGAGATATTTATTGGAAGATTTTTTGGTGTTTTCTCTTTAGCACTAACCTAATAGATTCATTTGAGGTCAGAAGATGAATACTAATAAATAAAGAGAGGAGTATCACCTCTATAAAAATTAGGATATTCTCTATTTCCCCCCAAGATATTCTCTCAATGTTGGTGATTTTCGTTTGACAAGAAAAGTGATCAATATAAATCAAGAGACCAATTCTAATTACTTATTAACTCTCTTATGTATTATTTCCTGGCATGAATGCATATTTATAACACTCTTATAGAGAGGATTTGACGTGTAGTATTTCAAGGACCTAGATACTTCATTGGGATGGAGTAATGAATCTCAATGGTTCCTTAGAGCTTGCACACTAGAAACTAGAAACACACATTCCATGACTAGCTAGTAAGTTGAAATTAGAGTAGCAGAGACTAAAATAAAGTGAAAGTGTAAAATAGGGCCATATAAATATAAGTGGAGTAAAAAAACAAGTTATAATTGAAGTAACAACTATCTCGTGTGTCTCCTAACTTAGAAATACAAATAAAAATCTAAAACTAAGGTTCAAAGTTAGATTATATTTTCATCTCATCATCTTTGAGAAATGACACATATTCCAACAATGCTATGAATTGACTAGCTTAGTTGTAAAAGGTGATATTTCTAATTTAGTTCATGGAATTTGATGATATTGTCATTATGATACCCCTCTATATCTCCAATGGTTGTTCCATGTTTTAACAACCCTTGCATGTATGACAATTTTTGTAGTAGTCTTGTGTTTAGCATTGTTTCCTCTTCTTGTTCTCTAATGAGTCTTTCATTATCTTCTTTTCAACACTGAAGGTATTCCTTCAAACTCTTCATTGTATGAATAAGGTGGGGAGATGTTCCCTCTTCTCTCACCTTTTCCTCAGAGGATATCATTTCAATACTGAGTTGTGCATTTTTGTTGGACTTCGTTCTATTTCTTTTCATTGTCGGAAAGTTATCTTATATACTAATATAAAACCCCTCCATTAGTATCATTAAAATCATAAAAATTAAAGATGTATATTACCTTTACTTAATTTTTTCCTAGGCCCATACCATCCTACATGTTTATCTTCTTCTGTCAAACTCAAGTAAGTCTTCAAGTAACATCAATATATTCATATATAGAACAAAATAATTTCACATAAGTACACACACTTGCATATATATTAATTAAAATTTTAAATTATTTTCTATACTTGAGCCCATCTAGGTTCAGTGTTAAACCTTATCTTTGATACAACTTTGTAACATGCCAGGTGCCTTAATGCTTGATTAAGGATTAGGGGTATCAAATTTTTTATTCATCACAACTTAACAATAATCTATAATACCACTTCGTAACACACCCAAAACCCTAATCCTTTTTTAGAGATGAAAGGAATCACATTTTATCTAAATAATTTTATCAAGAACTTCCCACACATTGTCTAATCAGCATCCAATAAACCACATTTTGTTGGGCCATTTCATAAAAAACGTTTTTGCACACTTTTTATTTTTCTAAAACTGCAATCTTCCAAAGAGTATATTTCACAAATTATAGTGGACCAAAATATGAAATTTATAACATAGATACCTTGAGATATTTTCTTTGTCTCCTTCAATATTTATAATTTGGAACCTCTTAGAAAGGAAGTTATGGAAAAAATTCCAAGCTAACCTTTTTTGAGGTATGATTTATGAAGAATCTAGAAGATGTGACTTATTTTGGGAGTATCTCCAAAAATATAGTGAAACAAGATATCGAATATCTACTAGAATTTCCTTCTGGTTTCCTCTAAGTATGGTCCAAGTTTGAGCCTTCGAAACCACCTAGAAGAAAAGTTATAGCAAAAATTTCAAACTTCCCTTATTTCAGGAGCATTTAGGTAGCTGTTCCTTATTAGAGCATAACTCTAAATATATCGAATCAAGATAAGAAATATATAAAAGGTTTTCCTTGGATTTACCGTAAATGTGGTCCAATTTTTAGCCTTTGAAACAATCAAGAAGAAAAGGTATAACAAAAATTCCAAAGTAACCTTCTTTTAGGAGCATTTAGGAAGCTCAATTTTCTTAGAGCATAACTATGAAAATATATTGAATCAAGATATAAAAATTGAACTGAATGATCAACAATATTTCCTCTCACTATGGTCCAATCTTCAGCCTCTTGAACTCTTAGAAAAAAATTATAGTGAAAATTCCAAAATGGTTTGATTATGCTATAAATCACATTTTGGCCTTCTAACATTAAACTTCATGAAATCACTTATAGGCTAAAGAGAATGCAATATGCAATTAAAAAAGAAGACATGCAGTTATCCAAAACTATCATGGATTTCTAATGCATCCCAATTTATTTAAATTCCATAGCCAAGTGAATTCAAACCTAATGCTCGAGACCTTACTATCATAACCAACACAATGATCATAAATAGAATAATATAAAAATAGCAATAATTCCAGTATATCACTAAATTAATCATGTGAGAAGTATCAATAACATAGAAATAACCATATATATAGTAACTAGAAAATATTAGAATTGAAGTAGGGTGAGGCACATTCCACCCCACCATAGACTCAACTATACTACAATTTTTCTCATAGTTGGCTGCCTTATGCTAGACCTTGATGCCTTGAGGGAAAACAAAACCTAGGGATTTAGCACATAGTTTTTAACCCATATTGAATACAAAAAGTGATGGCCACTCTCCTTCACACATAGGAAAACATAGTCTTTGTTACATAGGTTGTCACTCACAACCCTTAACCAATCACAAGGTTTGAACCTCTATGGGTTATGTTGTTCCTTTTTCTAGCACCTATAGCACAAGCGCTTGAGGAGATATATAAAGCTTCCAAGAGACAACCTTTAGGTTGATTGTAGACCAGTTCCTAGGACATCTTGATAGAGGAGTGTTTTGGATATTATGAGTAGGGCTTTCTGCTGCACTCCAATTGTCATGTAGTTGGAAAAAGAGAATAAGGGGGGCTTGGTTCAATAATCTTTCATTACAATAGACTCAAACACATATAGGGATCTAAATGCACAGTGGGTAGATCTATTTCATCTCAAAGAGAAATGACTTATTCTGTTGGTGGACTCGCAACAACACGAAACCTTAATATTGGAATTGTAGTAACATGAAAAGGAGGAAATAAAGGAGTGAATTTGATGCATAGGGATGTAAACAAAACAAAATCCTAAGCAACAATGTTCTGACAAAAGTATGGAATATTGAAGAGGTGGAATGGCAGAAACAGTGGATTGCTAATCATGGATACATTTATCACCAAATAAAATTAAGTAAATTTGTGCACATTACAAGTACATAAGTAAATATGTTGCTAACACAGGTAGTGTTATTACTTAGCAACAAATATACAAAAAACAAGGGTGAAACTTGCAGCTTCATTAAACTATTTCAGAGGGAGAAAAACATACATGAAGTGATAAATAAAGGAGAAAACATATTGCATATTCCTTTGATAGGAATCAACATAATAGTTTTATTAAAACTCGAGTCCAAATCACCATTACATTTAGCAAGATATCGCTCAAGTCCTTCATGAACAAGCAAGTAGAACCAAAAGTGGAATCACAAAATTTGGACCTCATAGGTGCATAATTCTGGAACCTGTATTAAGTATTTCTTCCCCTTATTTATAAGGAGGGGGAGATTTGAATCAGTTACAAAATATCTCATCCAAGGGCTAGCGATCTCATAGACTAGTTGTCTCAGCATGCTATAGATCTGGTACCTAAAATGATTACCAAGGATTTGATTCCTTTCTTGAAAATGCACAAAAATTACAAAAGAAATAGAAATAAGAAAAACTGAAAGCATTACGGGAATTTTGAGGTAAAAAATGAGCCTCTTAAGAAAAATGTACAACCAAAATAAACTTTATAAAAACCAATAGGATTTGAGATGGTGATGTCAACCATGGGGGATGATTCACCATTTTTGGAGTAAAAAAGTAAAATGATAAAAAAAAAAAATAATAATAAAACTATTTTTTCAACTCGTATTTTCAACTTATCTCCCTAAGGTTTTACTCAAATTTTGAGTAGGGGTACTCGTTGGATGCAAAATTTAATAATTCATCTAAGGAGTACCCATGTTGCATAATTTCGATGGACCCTATTACTCGAACAATGTGAAATACATGAAAAACGTGATGCCAGTCACGTTTTTCATGTATTTCTCATTTTTTGTGTAGCAGGGTCCATCAAAAGTATGCAACATGGGTACTCATTGCATGAGGAATCAAATTCTACATCCAACGAGTGTTGCTACTCGAAATTTGAGTAAACCCATAGGGAGATAAGTTGAAAAATTAGTTTTTCCTTTTTTGCCTCTAAAATTTGATGATGTAATGTAATCTTATTTTATTATTTCCACTATTATTTTATAATTTCCTTAGGAGGCCCATTTTAGAACTCAAAACTCCCGTAATGATGACTGAGGAAAATATCTTTGTGTCATTCCCATGAAGGCCCTTGATCAGGTCACGCCTTTGCCACAATGCGGTTCCTGTCGCTTTCTTCTTAACTACCTGACTTCGCGACTCTCTGGAGTTGGTAGCAATCAACTGTCGTGGCTTGTCACAGAGTAGAAGTGGAGATTATCGTGATAGTCCTTCATAGTATGGCTGAGTGGAGCTTCATGCCGAGCCATTAAGCCTTTCTGAGTCCCATACCTTTGTTTACTCTCCGAAGTTGTGCAAGTGAAGCAGTCAAATTCATTCTTGTGGCTTTTTTTGTCTTCGGTTTCTTGCTACAAAGGCTTCTATGGGATCAACCCATATCAATTTCCTATTGCTCCATGCCTTTATTCAATGCCTCAGCTGCCAACCCATATGCCTTCGAAGCTATGTACCATACTTTTGGAACATCATTGCATCAAGAATTTTAGTCTTAAAACATTACAAAATAGTGAGCTTTGATGTCCCTTGGCCCCGTTTGGTTTAGCGCCTTATTGTAGTTCTCATCATATGACTGGGAGCTTAGTCTTAAGGCGCTAAGGCCTTTAAACTCATGTCGAGGTTATCCTTACTTTGTAAACAATTCTCCACCCCTGGTTCGTGAAGTCTTTCTTGACCATGCGCTAGCCCACATATCAGAGCTCCTCACTCAGTGTTTCCAAATCAGGGATTTAACTTGGAGTGATGGGATATCAGCTTTCACCAATTACCTTCCATGCTTAGCCCTTCGTTCTTTGGCTCTTTATGTGACTGCAAGCCAACACCTATATCAGAGCCCCTTTATCGGCGGATCGCAACCAGAGGTTTTAACATGGAGTTGCGACAATGCTCATCCTCCAATCGCTGATGAGGTATCATCCTCCAATTGCTGATGAAGTATCATCCTCTGCCACGTGTCACCTTGTGAGTGGTGACACATGTCACATTATTTTGGCCCCTTATTACCCTCAAAATGTTGAATCTGCATGCCACATGTCCATTGTACTACCATGTCATACTGATGTCAATTGCCCCCTGTCTCTTAAAGAAACCAATCATGTGCCACCATGTGTCATGTATTGGAGCCAATCTTACGTTGCCACATGTCTCGTTGGAGGAGAGAGAAAAGGCCCAGTCCTGCTCTAGTTTTGCGAGAAAATCCTTTGTTAATTTGCATTAAGCCCTCCTCGATGCTTTAACACTAAAGGCACAAACCTCCATGATTTTAATCGCAATCAGAACTTTATGCGATATCGCAACTTTAAACCGTTGTCACTTGTTTGATCGCCGATTGCGATGCGTGGATCTCTTAATGCTCTGATGCCTTGAACCTTCGATATTGTGGATCACTGATATGTTGTGACTTCTGATATGTAGGGATTGCTAATTTGCAGGATCGTCGATTTGCGGGATTGTTGATATGTCGAGACCCAAGATTTTACCCTTAGGCATTTTCTCGTTGTCTTCTGGTTTTTCAAGGTTAACTTCAATTTTCTCTAACTTTTGATTCTGGAGTCCATTTAAGGGGTTCGATATACCGTTGGAAAGTTAATTTCGAGCACTATCCATTGGAGGGGATTCGATTTAGCTTTGAGGGATTCTATGGCTTGAGATATGGCTGAAAACTCTTCTATTCTTTTGTATTTTAGCTAGCTGAAAACAAATTTTGTAGTGAGTGACAACGGATTTGACCAACATTTCTCTTGCCAAATCAAATTTCTAAGTGAGAGAGTATGAGAAGAAAGCTAAAAAAAAAATAAGAATTGATTAACCCATCAATGATTTATCCTTCTTGTTTTTATAATCACACCTTGACCCTTCATCTTCACATTCTTTTGCTAGAAATTTCTTGAAATATTTATTCGAACAAAAATAAAAATTTTCCCACCTTTATATATTTTCTTCCTAATTAAATATACCCTCCCAAAAACATAATGATCTATTAATTTCTTACTTCATTCAAATCTAAAAAAATTATTTATAAAACAAACAAATATATCACATAATAAAATTTAGTATAACCCAACATTACAAAAATTTAAATACATCAGTAATATTAAAATAACACAATAAAAAAACAATTATAGTATATTGATTAAAAAGTGTAGCCAAAAGATATTACAAGAAAGATGCTATAACCCTACAAACCAAAGCTAAGATGGTATCAAAATAGATTAATATATATTTTCATACCAAGGGGCACCTATGCCAACTTGAGCTTGACGGTCATGTTATGGAATGCATCTTTCTCAACCATGCTTCTCGATTAACAACAAGATTAAAATCCACATTATAATAATTGATAGGAAAAATAACTCTACGAAAGAGATCGGATTAGGAATTTTATTTTGGCAAATTATACATATAATTTTGTGAGATCGTGTTTTATATTTTTCCTTTCATAATAAAGAAAGGATCTGCTCAGCTATTACTTTCTGATAGGAGAATCTTTCAGGAGATGGGATCCGTAGTTCACGCATTTCAAAACCGTTTATTTTTTCTTTAATATTTCTTTTTATCTTGAAAAATTAAAATTGAAAACAAATAAAAATTTTAATTTTTGTAATACGAAATTTTATATTCAAAACATCAAACATCTGAAATCCGAATTCGCTATTATAAATCATTGGTGAGAGAACAAATTTTTATTTAATATTTTATTTAAAATAAATGTTGTCGACAAATTTACAATATTATAAATTTAGTTGTATATTAAATTATAATAGAGTATTATTATTTTTTTATTAAAACCAACATAATAATATAATTTTTTTGTGTAGTATTGTTATTTTTTTATATGTTTAAAAAATAATAAGTTATTATTTTCTAAAATCTTATTGTATAAATATAAATATTAATATATTGATTTTCAAAATTACCATGTTTTGTTTGAGTTATAAGTAGATTAATATACATTTATTTTTACTCTGGATTTAGAGTGTCGAGAGGGATCAAATTATTTTCACTCTATGCTAGTTGGCATATCAAGATATTTGATCCAAAGTAAAGATGGATATATGATGGTTTAATTCCCCTCTTTAAATAGACTACATTGACATGAATACCATGAGTCAATACCATTGGTTCGCAATACCATGGGTCAATACCATGTGCCATCTTTATTTTTATTAATATTAATATTTGGGTTAATAATGTTTTTTACAAGGTATTAACAATAATTTCGCGCATGGTATTTGGCCCATAGGCTTCACCTAAATAAAACCTCTTTTTTTGAGTGTTCGTAAATATAAAGTGAAATATGGAGTAAATATACAAAAAAATATTTTATTTATTTACCATACCTTATTGATTTATATTTTGATTAATTTTCCATACCTCTTTTATTAATATGGTATTTAGCCCATGGTATTAAAATGGCATTTGACCCATATAATTCACCTAAATAAAACCTTTTTTTTGAGTCTTCTTAAACATGAAGAGGTTTATGGAGTAAATATAAAAAGATATTTTATCTATTTACCATACCTCTAGTTTATTTATATTTACCAAACCATACCTCTAGTTTATAAACATCTCAAACACACACGAAATAGATGAGACAATCTGTTGCATCACTGGACCATAAGTGTATGAATCAAGAGCATGAAACAACAAGTCAAAGGGAAATAATGAGTCCATTTACTCGATCTGAGGCACTGAACAAGAATGGAAGATGGAACCAAGATACACTACCCTGTAGGTCATTATTCTAGAATAAATGAGCTGATGTCGAAAGAATAGGGCCCACGATAGGTGAGGCGACAAGGATCCTCAATTAAGGCACGAGGAAAATAGTGATATGACTGATGGACTGACACCAGGGACAGTGGAGAAAATCAGACTAAGGGACAAACAAATGAATTCTCTTGTCAGAGCATAAAGTGCATGGTTGACCTCGCAGCAACTGACTCGACTCTGGAGGGTTTGGGGGACAGTATGATTGGAGGACAAAATGGGCAACACATGATGAATGATATGCAAATATGGATGAAATACTGTGACATGCTATAATGTGATGTGAAACAGACTCCATGGATGCAAAGGTGACTCATTCCGGATGCTCTGAACAAGGGTGACTCGATGACGCTGCCACACATAAGAGGCTCGGTGGGGACCATGAAAACATGAGTAAATGATGGTTACTCATGATGAAAATTGACACATGAGACGAAAAGCACAAAGGGAAGGTGGTCCCCAAACTACAAGTGTTGTATATGAAGAAATTCAATTTTGAGATGTGACGAAGTGACCCTTTTTGGAAAAATGGCTTCTGGGTGGTGTCAAATCATTAAAAAGTGAGAAAGACCCATTATAATACTCTATGAGAGCTTTCTAACGGTGCTGACTATTCATCATACTGAGCTATGGATTGGTCCCAATGGGTGACAAAAACTTTGTGGGTTTTTCTATAAAAGGACATTTTCCCTTCAATTCGAATTCATTTGCTAAGTGAGCTGTGGTGAATTTGGAGAGGAGGAAAATGCCCTAAATCTTGTGGAGATTGTAGCAGAGAAACTGACCATCGAGATTAGGGTCTACATCTTTCAGGAAAGTGGCCTTACTTGTCTAAGGATGGCCTTAATGCTTCTTTGAACGATGGTTCCTAAGAAACAATTAAGGGAAGAGGGAAATGAGAATGAACTACTGGAGGAGGTCTAGGATCATCCTCAACCACTAAGTCAAACATGGGGACTATTTGGACATAGGGTAGAATATTTGAAGATATGGTATCAAATGTCTAAGATATGCGATGTGCATATGGCTCGCCGGAGAGGCCGGTAGGAAAAATTATCCAAGTAATATGAGGATAGTCAACCATACCTAGGTCTTGTGGGATCTAGGCCGAGACTTATGTTAATCAATTGAGAAGATGACTAGGGGAAGACCATCATGTGCCTAAGAATGGGATACTAATCGCAAACATATGTGATGGAGGGGACTGATCTGGTATGCAAATGTGGGAATGATGCCCCATAGCAAGAGGAGTTTGTGGAGAGGCATTGTGTTCCGAGTGCTCGAAAAAGGGATTCAAGAATATCGGCCCAAATTGGCACGACATCCTCCAAAGGATGATAAGGAGATGTACGGTCCTATGTGCCCCCCAATATGCTATTGGCATTGTGGATATATTTAGAGTGGTGGATTGAAAATATGAAAGGAAGTATGCACGATGGCGCATATCATCCCAAGGATAATCAGGGGTAGTCATGGCTTCCATGATGTCCCTATGAGAATGGAAGATGTCGAATGGGAGGAAAACTGACTACATGATGCGGCGACTGTACTTGGTCCATCAACCTGAGAAAGAAAGTTCCCATATGCATCATCTAGAATGGTAAATGACGAGCTAGTAGATGGAGGATTTACAGATGTTGAGACTTGGGATTTTGTCGAAAGAGGTTCGATAGAATTGCGCATAGAAACCTTAGAAAGGATTGCCTGCGAGGAATTCAAGGATGATGATAGGTAAGGATATGGCCCGTGGAGTCCATCATCTCAACATTGGGGGGAGGGATCACGATGGTGGGACTAGGTTCCCCCCTGTTCTAGTTCACTAGTGGTACCAAAATCCACAGGTGGAGGTAGGTGATCCACTACGAGTGGTCTTGTCTTCATGAAGCGCCTCAAGACAATCGCAAAATTCATCGAGATGAGGAAAATGATGGGAATAGTGACCATGATGATCGCACAAGGCACACGCGTGATTGTGTCTAATGTTCTCAGTTTCTTGGCTAGAATCGATAAGTTAACATGAACTTCAGGGATATTTGACTCGGGGAACGTTTCATGAACCAAAGATTTAAGATGAGGGAGTTCAGGAAAATTATTGGTGGCATGCCTAACAAATTTACACAAAGCGCACAAAGGTGACGAATTTGGGGCCTTAGGGGATGGAGGAGGTTGGGGGCCTTGTCCTCAGGTTCTTTCCTCTTGGCTTTTCCCCCTGTCCAAATGCTTTCGCAACAGGAGTGGGTTCTTGTTGAGATTGTGATGGAACTGGGGCAATGATAAGGGATGTAGGGATTGGTTGAACCGAGGTCAAAGCATGATAAGGTCTTAGTTCACCAGGCAGAGTGCTTGTCGGGGGATCAATGTACCATACTAGGATCCCCAAAGTCATGTTAGGGAGGACCAACAAAGCCACGATAGGGACATAAAAGATTCCCAGAGGAGGAAACAAGAAAGGTATCTGGCCTGTAGGGTAATTTCATGGTGGAACAGTTCCTGGATGGTTGAGACCTCAAGGAACAGTTCCTTATGTGAACATGGGAGAGGCACCTATAAACAAAGGAGGTCTTGGGGGGCTGGATCCGGATGGCTCAGTTGAGATGGACATAATAGGGTGCCGAGGAGTTGATTGTTGATCGAATGTACCAAACTACTTGAGAGCAACCCATGATGCTTGTAACATGCAAACAGACAAAGAGTTAGGCTCATAGA
Source organism: Pinus taeda (assembly GCA_000404065.3). Classification (NCBI taxonomy): domain Eukaryota; kingdom Viridiplantae; phylum Streptophyta; class Pinopsida; order Pinales; family Pinaceae; genus Pinus; species Pinus taeda. The sequence continues at coordinate 28,153 of APFE031049008.1, read as the reverse complement.
TGAGAGGGGGAGGACTAGGAAAAGCACCTGAGAATGAGGAAACTTTGTAGACTCCGAGTGAAACACCGATGATAAGAGTTGAAGATTCCTTATCTAACATTGACGAGATAATGGACTTAGGGGAGATGATGGATGTCGACTCATAGTATGTCAACTGATCCATAGTGGCAATCTTCCCTTCATTGGAGAAACACACCTAGACGAAAACCCCATATGCGATGACTAACATGGAATATGTGTGACTATGACCGAATAGAATGTTGTAATCTAAAGGGGCATCAATAACCTCAATGTCTACATGGACAGTCTTGCCCACAAGAGTCACTGGAAAATTGTGATACATGTCGAGATGCTAGGAGGAGTGACCATCCAAAGCACACAAAGTGATGGTGTATGGTGACAACTCTGGTGATTTAAGTTGTTTCCAAATGGCAGGAGACATCACACAGGTGGATGCACCTTCATCAATAATGTATTGGGAGATGATGGCATTATGGACTCAAACTGGTATCTAGAAAGCAACAAACGAAGGTAATGGGGGATGTTCTGATGTATCAACTAAGAAGACAATCAAACAATTTTCGAAACGATCTACTACACCCAAATATGGGCACGACTAGCATACTTCTAGCATTGACATGGCAATAGGTGATTGTGCCAAGTCCTATACTATACTGTATGTATGGGAAACACGGTTAGAGGTCGCGTTATGATGTAATGGCCCCTTTGGTATCTTGGGAATTGCCTCAAGTGAAGGATCTGTAACAGCCTATTTTGTGTCATAAGAGGCTTAGTAGATGCTTTGGTTTTGGACTCAATGACAAAAAGTCAATGGATTGTCATACTGATGCGACTGAGTTTGCAGGTTGGTATCGGAGCGATTAACGTCATCAAAATTCATCATAAGGATCTGGTAGACACCATGAATAGAAGATTGGGGGCGATGGGTTGCTAGAACCGGCTGAGGTTGAGCAGGAACAAATCCTTACTAAGGGAAAGGATTTGTAAGAACTGCTGATTAAGATGGCGTAGGATTTTGAGGTGATTGCGGGATGCGCGGTTGACCTCTAGAAGCTGCTTGAGCTTCCCACATTTAATGCATCTAGGTAAGGGAGAACACTCATGTGTATAATGGCCATCTACACCACAACATGCACACATCTTGTTCATATGAATAGCCTTGTTCTGCTTGGGCTAACTGCCTCGTTACTGGTTTTTGGTGTTAGGTTGGTTCCCTTGGAGTTCACTAGGTTGATTACCTTGATTACCCTAGTTACCCGTGTTACCTTTCTCCTTATTCTTTTTCTTCGAATTTTGTGCATTGGTCGCACATTGCTATGCAAACACTTAACCTTGAGGGGGAGGTGGCTACTGGGGCTGAGGATGCATGGGAGGCTACTACGCTAAGGGGCTGGAGTGCTCGACTATGCATAGGGAGGAGAAATGGTTTAGTAGATAGGTTGAGCATTGGCTGGCCCTGAAAACATGTTGCTAGGAGGAGGGGATTAAATGTTGGAGGAACTGGTGCCCCCCTGCGGATAACCATAAGTTTGCTAAGTATATGGCGAAGGATGTGAAAGGGTTCCAACAATACCATCAGCGGCGTGAGATGCCCTCGGTGCATTAGAACCTCTAGGATGGGGGAGGTCTGAAATGATGGTATAGACATAATTGGATTGCGCATAAATCAGGTCATATCTGAGAGCGGTTTGGAGAGATTCTTCTTGTGTCTGACGAAAATGGGATGCGAAATGTTTGCAAATGGGTGATAAAAGCCCCGTAAGAAACCAATCAAGAAAGACACGGGCTTCGAAGGGTGGGGCACGACACGTGCTCCTCCTTCTACACCACTCCTGAACATGATCGAAAAGACGAGTGGTGGAGGACTAGTGAAATGAGGTCAAGAGCTCTGTACCAGTGTCGTATTGGAGAGGTAACTGAAAATATGAGAGGAATGCTTTAGCAAGTATCATGAAAATGGAATGAGAGGCAACGGGTAGGTCTACATACCATTTTGCATCATCTCTAGTGAGCATGTATTGGAACAGCCAAAGACGAATGGAGTCATCGACGATGGAATTGGATGAACACCATGTTAGCACTCAGATTTTCCTTGAAGTTTTCAGAAGAATGAAAGGGGTTTGAGGTAACCAAAAACCAAATTTTAAGCACAGAATCTAGCGAATATGTACTCAGAGAGGGCTCTCTCTTTATGATTTAACTTTGTTTAAAGGATATTACGCTAGTTATGAAAGCTTGGGGGGGTTTTGATTTTGTTTGGCGGTGGAATTCAAGAGAAGATGGATAGAACAAGGTATTTTAGGCCATTCGGCTATGGAGTAAACTGAAGATAGCTTAACTAGGTCAAGTTGATTTCATAAACAAGGGTTTCATAGGGCAAGATGGCTAAACAAAAGACAAATGATAGCTTTAAAGAGTGAAATGGTCTTGACAGGGAGGAAGGGCAATTAAGAATCCTTCAAAAAAGTTCAAGATGAGGGAAAGTGTGTGCTCATTAACAAAAGCAATTAAGAATTTTTTGTTAAATGGTCACAGTGATAAACTAAAAAACAGGGAGAAATTAAGAATTCCCTACCTATGATAGCTTAGAATAAAACATTAAGAATATAAATGATTTTAAAGATAGAATGTAGTAAAGATCTTTCTGAAATATAATTTTTCATTTATCATTCAGATATGAAACACATATGAATATTTAAACAAGAAAACTGTAAAAACATAATATATACAATACTTATTTGTTTCTCATTTGACACAGGTATCCTGTAAAATTCCTTTGCTTTATTACTTTGTCCACCCAGCCATACAATAGTTGTTCAACAACACTTCTATTCCAAAATAAGTTGTCTATAGAGATGTCTAAGAATCCACCCTAAGTACTTCGAATGAGGAAGTATTTATACAAAATTTACATCAAAATATCTCTTAACTAAGAGAGATATATTCTAGGAAAACTAAATATCTTTTACATGAATGTAGAGACATATGGTCTCAAAAGTAGAAACTGAATATGAACTGCTTGTTTGATGTCCCTATTTTTGTTGAAGGAGCTGGAAGCAAGTCCTATGAATATGCATCTTGCTATCTTGCTTGTAATTTTTTGTTGTCTCATTGACTTTAGCTTTCATTGATACTCTTTTACCTGTGATTGATACTCTTTACCTGTTTTACTATCATTCATCCTTTTTTATGAAAATTGACTATGGTAGATACTTCAATTTACTTTTTACCAAGGTAAATCATAAAATATCTGTCATGTTGGTCCACCAATCATCTCTTGGTATTCTTGTCTTTGTCAGTTTTCTGAATATTTTGTCTGCTTCTGTGTATTTTACAAAATTTGGTTGCATTGGAAACAAGTGCCTCACTTCATGCTCAATATAAAACAGGTTCTCCAAACTATCATACAAAAATCTCTGTGTGGGTAATGCCTTAGGTGTAGATGGATTGGCAGAGGATCTCGCTTGACTGTTATCTTGCTGATATAATTTGTTGACATAATCATCTTGCCTCATTAGCTTGTCATTGATGAGTAAAGGACTTGGAAGTCCTTTACTTTGTAAGATGCCAAATTTCCCCATAAATTCATCTATGTCTTCCTGCATATTTTGACATTTGCATTCTAGGTTTTGCATTAGAGTCCTTTTGGTCAATACTTTCTTTATTTCAAGGATGGTTCCAGTCCTATCCTCAATGTTTAGCTATTCCAACTGATACCTGTTTTTGTTGTTTAGAAATTTTATTAATATGATGGCTTGTTCAAGCTTCCCTCCTAGTTCTTCCTTGGTTTTCTTAATCTCTTGAAGAGCAACTTTCACTAAGTCAATTTGTTCAAAAATAATTTGAATTAAGGACCAAATAGCATTGATTGATTCAATGATAGTGGTCCATAATATATTTCTAATATCAGTCAAAGGCTTTTCAAATGTAAGATCCTTTTCCAGTGTTTTAACCTATTGAGTCAAGCCTTTTTTTTTCTCACCTCTTCAGCAAAATTGAATTTTGACACATCATACTTTTGTTGTAAAGTAATGAATTTCTCTTTTACCTTTTTTCAGTTCAGAGACTTGGAGGTTCATTTTCTCCATGGACTTGATCAACTCCTCTGTGCTCTGATTTGAGGTTCCTACCTGTGATGTACATGTACCTGTTACTTCTATAGTTTCAGCTATTGCCAAAGGGAAATTTGGTGCTAGAGCAATTTCCAATGTAGAAGGGACTGTTGTAAAAACCATTGGCACTACACTTTGAGGCTGAGAAGTCAAATCACTTTGCCTACTTTGTAGTGTTTTCTCTAATTATTGCTCTGTCTCTTCTAGTTGCTCATTTAGCTTAACGACCAAGTCCATAAGATCTTCTTTATTCTTCTTCTCAATCACTTCAGTAGTCTGTGGGTGCATGAGTGGTGGCAATTTCAACTTCTTTCTTAGTGCAGCTATATCTTCATTCTTTTTCTTTATTAGGCTTTTTGCAACTTTGATATCCTTTGGATTATGGCCCAAATTAATAATCAAATCCTCCAATGATTTAATTCTGTTGTCCTTCGCCTGTGAGGAGGCCCTTTCTAGTTGTAATTGGGTAGTAGTGTTGTTCACTGAATTCTCCAACCTATGTGCCATCATGGCCTTGCTCGTTAGTGTAGACTAAACCATTTCCCTGTTTGCTTATGTAATTCTATCTGATCTATGGGGTGGATATCTTTGGCGAAGACCTCAAAATCAGTCTTGAGGTAGTCTGCAATTGACTTGGGCTACAGTACCGTCGGCTTTAGAAAGCCTATTTGCGTTTTCCCTTTTTTGATGTCATAAGCTGACATCAATCTGGTTTGATTAGTAGGGGCCATCTTCAAGTATTGAGTGTAGGCTTGGGCCTTCAATTCTTCATTTTTTGCCTTTATCTCCTTGAATTATCCTTTTATATCTATTGTTTTGGCAGATGAAGATCTAAAAGATGAATCTTCGACACTCTATTGTCTTTCAAGCTCTTGTCTTTGTGAACTGGAAGGTGTTTCACCCATTGGGAATGTATGCAGACTGTCTCCACCTTCTTTCCTCAAACTCCCTGTCATTTCCTCAAAGAACTCTTCCTCTAAATATGGATTTAGCATGTGCCTCTTAGCATCAGGATGGTCTGAAGGACCACTGGCAAGGGTAGCTACTTCCCTCGCTCTTTTTAAGTTATTTTTCTCATTCAGAGGAGTCTACAAAACAGGGAGGTTTCCCATATTAACTTGGGCTAGATGAGGCTATGGTGGAGCCTGTTCTTCAGAGATTTCAAGCTTATCTGACATCTCTGGTTGTTCTAATGCTAGAGTACTTGTTCCGTGATCTTGTTCCTGTGGTGGTTCTGCTAAGGGTGCGCTTGTTTCCTGTGTGTGCCTTTGAGAAGTCTCTGTTGTAGAGGCACTAGGTCCTGGTGTTGGCTTTTGAGCAGTTTCAACTGGTAGCTGTTCACAAGATTCTAGGTCAAGTCTCTTTTCTAAGTCTTTCATCACATTCTCTACATCAACCTAATCACTATCCATTTCAACTAGAGTTCCTTCCCTCCGTTCGTCCATATTTGCATATTGCTCTATTTGAGGGATTCTGTGATGAAAATATGGTGACAGCTTATGTTTCATTCTCCTATCACAAATGAAACCTTGTGGATCATATCTCCAAGCAAAGCTTTTCTTTAATCTCATTCTTTCTAGGATTTATTCCGCTCTTTTGCCTACTTCTCTATTGTTGTAGACAAATGGGCCTAGGTGGTCCTTAATTCTCAATTGTGCTTTCTTCTTGGCCTTGGTGAAATGAGTGTGATCAAAGTTTAACATTTTCCTATAATATTCCAAGGCAAACAACCTCATAGGAACATACTATGGTAGTTTGAATGAAGGAAGTTCACAACCAGAAATTTTGATCTCTATGTGGTTCTGGTACAAGTACTAGTCACCTATCTTGTACTACTTAGAGAGCTGAAGGATTCTTTTGATTTCATCACTAGTCCTAGGAGGAGGACTTCCTGTCAGCATGGTGGTCACTGGGTGGACAAACTGATCAATGAATTCATTGTATGAATAAGGATTAGTATGTGAATCATGGAAGATGGAGGTGTAAAAAATGACAGATCTGGTATTACCCTTTGCATCAAGTTTATTATAGAGAATGAGAACTTGTCAGACTGATAGCAAAGGAAAAGGTGATATATGAATGTAGAATACTTTAAAACCTTTTCATTTTCTAGCTTCATTAACTGGTCACAGATTTTTTCAGTAATGAAATCAGCATAGTTATATTTGACAGTAGGAGGTTGACCAGGGGTAAAAATGGACATTAAAACTAGGGCCAATTCATACACATACTCAATAGTATTGAAACCCATGACTGCAACTATCATATATATTATTGTTTACCTATCTGTGTGAAGAAAGATGACACATAGGGAGGAGGATCTTTGGGTTGATGCTTCTTATCCATAAAATTCTGGCAAAGGCAAATGAGTTCAGACTGGGACAATTTAAATTATTTCTCTAGTAATTCTCCAAGGGAAATGGGGGTGAGGTCTTGACTGGGCTGAAACTGAAGCATCTCGTTGATTGAATTTGTAGTAATTATGAAGAGAAAAATTTGATTGGGGGAAATTATTGCTTTGAGGGTGGGATTGTAATTGGCGTGACATTGATCGATAATGTAAGGGAAAATACTCACAGAGGGGAGCATGTACCTTGGGAGATTTGATTCCCAAAGTGCTATGGGATCGGAAGCATTCAAGTAATTGTCCCAGCATTGACAAAATATTTTCAATGAGCTTTTACCAGTTACAAGGTCTTTTAGTTGAAAATATCTATCTGCTAAGGGCAGATAATCCAAATCTCTATGGGGGTTAGTGATAGGAGCTATACTGAGGACTATGGGGGTTTTCATGTCTGGTTCTTGTAGATTCAGATAGGAAAATGGGGTTTTCAAGTGGAGTTGGTGACAACACAGGGTACTGAGAGTCTTGAATTCTAAATTCAACAACTGAATTATAATGAATTATGGGTTTTTTCAAATTAATTACAAAGGAAATCAAGTATTTACAGGGTTTCTGGACAAAAACTAGTAAATACCTATTTTTCGGTGACGGGCAATGAAATGTAGGTTCACTGGGTGCAAATGGTGGATTGGAGCGGCGTCGAACTGCAAGTTTCAGGGTGGCTGATGGTTAATGTATGAGCTGGTCGACTTCAACGTTTAGGTTGTGTGCATGTGCTTTCAAAATAATGATGAAAAACTGCTTAACTTTGTTTTTACGCAAAGTAAAAGCTTTTGGCAGCTTTGGGATTTGGACAGGTGGCATCAGCGGGGAGGTGATTTGATATTTTGTCTTTAGCAAGAGGTGGTAAGTGGATTTCATCGCACCGCCAGTGGAGGGTAAGTGGTATTTGGGTGAGACTGCACGATTCCATACGATGCTTGACACATAATAATGGTACTATTCACGAAACTGCTCACCATCATAGACTAAAGGTTGCCCGCAGAGGCCCATGTGATATGTACGATGACCGTCAGATCTATGGGATCCGATCGAATGGTTGTTGGAGAGGTGAAGTGGTGGAAGGTTAACAGAGGGTAGGCCCAATATTAATTAAAGTGTTAATCATATCGGGGGTGAAGTGATTGGTTATAAAAGTTATTAATTAATTGCGGGGATTAATTAATCCTTGTTTTATCATGGCGGGGGTCAGGTTCTTAATTAACCACAGATTGGTTAATTAATTCTGTTTATTGCTTGATTTATGGTTATATCTAACCAAGCGGTAGGATATATAAAAATTTGGGGTTTTTTGTATAGTATAATAATACAGGAGTGGGTAATGTTGTTATATAGGAGAATTATATAATAAACATTAGTGGTTAATATGAATTTAAGGAATGTGAAATGTGCACTAAGTTTAAACATTTTCATATACACATTTAAAACTTAGGCTAAGTGAATATGAGGGTTTATGTAGTGAGTGTTTTATTTTCCCTAAGTAAATAGAATTTTACTTAGGAAAAGCTTTATTAGGGAAATGAATAACTTATGAAGGGGGGTGAATATTGATGAAGGGGCTTAAGCACTTAGGCATTATAAGTTATTGGGCCGAGGGTTCGGTCCCTCCAAAAGTTAGAGAAATGCTTTGAGCCCCTCTAACTTTGGTAATTACCTATAGTACTTAGAGAATTAGTGAAGACTTAGGGGAAATGAGTAGGGAAGTTAATTATTTTTTACTTTGTTTCCCTGATGTGCTATCTCCAATGTGAGTTGTTCTTTGTTCAAGTGATGAAAGCAAAATATTTAAGCATTAAACTTAACCATTCACCACACATTTATTCTACAACCATCATCTACTTATCCTACCTACTTTACCATAGTATTTTCACTTCTTTATTAGCGTGCACTTAGACTGGCAAACCCTTATCAAACTTCCATTTCTTTTACATAGTGATATCTATCTAAATCTACACTTATTACATCCAAGGGCTCAGATTAAACGGTTGAGCTCCTTTTATTCACTCTAGCTATCTACTTATCTGCCAAGATTAAACTGTTTGGTTAGATATTTATTCTCTATTTCTACAACATGAAATTGAAAATATGAATTAGTCAAGATTAAACTATTTGACTATTCATGAATTGTTGCGTAAGTGACAAGCTGCACACAATTTTTACTATACAAAAGTGAAAAAGTAGTGGCATTTAGACTTGCACATTTTCCTGGTCTTTTCTTTTTGTTAGGGTTCATTTTCTTTCATTATTTGACCTCTTTTTATTCTTTTCATCCTTTGATTTTTCTTTTAGGGGATACCCTCTTTACATTTTTTAAATTTTTTGATTTTTTACAAATATGGAAAACCTTTGCAATAAGTAAAGGTAGGAACATATTTCAAAGCTAAACCAAGTCAATCATGATATATGACACCTATTGGTATAGGGGCATAACAATGGCTCCACTTGGGGATTGCTTTTCCTGGTGGAAAGTCAAGAACATCAGATCAATGGCGTTTGAATGACTTTGACTATGCTCTGCAATCTTCTCTCCCTTGTTTCTTTATTTATATGTATGACTGTAATACTTCTAAACCTTAGGGCCTTCTCCTCAGGCTTCAACTCCAAAATCTTACTGCCTAATCAACGCTATGACATTACAAAAGATATAATATGTACTGTGAAGAACATGGTAACATTAGTAAGTAGGATCAAAGTAATGCTTCAACATCCAACCATTGATTGGTCTTTCTACTACTTCTCTACCATCTACCTCTTTGAGAAAATATGCATTATTTCCTTTGAAAGCATAGATGATGTATGGTCCTTTCCATAGGAAGTCAACATTCCCATGTTTCCCCTTGTCCTCTCTTCTTGAATCCCATCTTAACACTTTATCTCCAAGGTATAAATCTTCTACCTTGGTTCTTTTGTCAAATATCTTCTTAATTTTCTCCCACAACACTTGGGATCTTTGGTACATCTCCTCCCTGGTTTGCTGCAAATTGATAGTTTGATTTATCCTTCTTTGAATATCATTAGGTTCCACTTGAGCTTCTTGGAGTGTTTTCATGATAGGAACTCGTAATGATGAAGGAAACACAACCTCCATGCCATATACTAACTCATAGGGACTGGTTCCAATGGATTTTTTGGTTGTAAGCCTGTCTGCCCACATCAATTTTTTGTTCCAAGTTTTCTTATTTTCTTCCAACAATTTTTTGATGATATTAATTAGACTCTTGTTGGAATATTTTTCCAGTCCATTCCCTTGAGGGTAGTAGGCTGTGGAATGGCCCAGTGTAATGTGATACTTGCACTACAACAAAACCAGTGATTAGCGTCCCTTTTTACTTTTTTTTTGCATCTAGAGCCCATTTTTGGTGCTATTTGCATCCATTTATCAAATATGGTGCAAAACTTGACACAAAATTTGCATCAAGTTTTGCACCAAATCTTACACCAAGTTTAGCACCAGGTATTGCAATAGGTTTTGCACCACGTTTTGCACCAAATTTTATGCCAAGTTTTGTGTCATCCTTTACACCAGGTTTTGTTCCAGGTTTTGCATCAACTTTGGCACCTAATTTTGTTTCACATACTTTTGCATCCTCATTTGCATCCACTTTTTGCACCTACACTTGCATCAACTTTTGCATCGACTTTTTCATCCTTTTTTGCATCCTTTTTTAAATCATTTTTTGCATCCATTTTTTCATCCATTTGTGCATCCCTTTTGCGCCAAGTTTTACATCGTGTTTTGTGTCTAGTTTTGCATAAAATGTTGCATCTACTTTTGTTGCATCCCCTTTTCCCTCTTGTTTGGAATCCATATTTACATCCTCTTTTGCATCTATTATTGTACCCACTATTGCATCTAATATTTTTGTGCCACAATTAGCGCCTAGTTTGGCACCTCCTTTTGCACCCACTTTTGATTATAATTTTGCATCCACGTTTGCATCCTCATTTGTGTCTAGGTTTTCATCAACTACTACATCTATTTTTGCATCCCTTTTTGTATCCAATTTTGGACCGGGATTTGCATCGGGTTTTGTGTCTCGTTTTGCATCTACTTTTGCATCGACTTTTATTGCATCCACTTTTGCACGCAATTTTGCATCCACTGTTGCACCCATTTTAAATTTCACTTTTTGCATCCCTTTTTACATCTTCATTTGCATCATATTTGATTCTTTTTTTGCATCTATCATTACATCCACTTTTGTTATGCCACAATTTGCACCATGTTTTTCACTCACTGTTGTATCCACGTTTGCTTCCAATTTTGCATCCATGTTCACATCCTCTTTTGCATCAAATATTGCATCTATTTTTGCATCCACTTTTATGTCAGGTTTATGCATTGGGTTTTGCATCTCTTTTTGTATCTAATTTTGCATCTACTTACATTATATCCATTTTTTGCATCGAATTTTGTTTTGCCTGTTGCATCAATGTTTGCTTCCACTTTTACATCCATTTTTGCATCTTATTTTGCATATTTTTTGTCTATTGTTACATCCACTTTTGTTGCACCATATCTTGTGCCTACCATTGCAACCACATTTGCTTCCACGTTTGCATCCCCTATTGCATCCACTTTTGTTTCATCCATTTTTGCATATACTTTTGTTTCCGTTGTTGCATCCACATTTGTTTCGCCACAATTTGTGCCAAGTTTTACACCTACCATTGGACCCATGTTTGCTTCCACTTTTGCCTTCATGTTTGCATCCAAGTTTGCATTGACAACTGCATCTACTTTTGCATCCACTTTTGTGTCAGGTTTTTCATGTTGTTGTGCATCTACTTATGTTGTATCCACTTTTCATCCACTTTTACTTCTATTGTTGCCCCCATTTCTATGTTCGCTTTTGCATCCCTTTTCCAACACTCATCATATTTTCTGCATTGATGATATTCCTTATGGCATTGACAATTATGAAAAATTGATGACAATGTCAATACTATTGACAATGATGAAAATGAAGATGATGGTGATGACATGAATTGTGATTATGATGATAAAGACAATAGTGGTTACAATGACAATGATGATGATGGCAATGATTATGATGATGGCGATGCTAATGACGTTGGCGAATCTTCCCAATTTTAGATGTTGTCATTGTCATAATCATAAGCATTATCTTTGGTGTCATGATCATCATTTTCATCTAGGTCATCATCAAAAACAATAATGGCATGAATGATGATGATGCATGATTACAACAATGTCGATAGAAATTACATTAATGATGATGATGGGGATGATAAAAATGACAATGACGATGATAATGGTGGTGATAATGATCATCATCGATCATCTGTCAAAAATAGAGTTGTTATTTCTCTTACATATATCAATGTGTCCTAAACAACCATTTTCTAGCACTGATCACATTTTTTGGGTTGATGATATTTCTTACAACATCTACAATTATGAACAATTGCAAACAATCTCCATAATGATGATGATGATGGCATGAATGGTGATTATGATGATAATGTAATGATGGCAATAAAAATGACAAGGATGATGGTGATGATGATGACAATGATTATGATAATGAGAATGACCTTACAATCTTATGGATTCGTGAACAATTACTAGTTTCCATACCATCTTCTGGATACGTATTACTATCATACTTTTTAAATTTTTTTTCTCTCTTGAGGTATCTTACTATAATGGTGTTGTCAACACTAGAAAGATATCTTGTTGTAATGGTGGTTCTAATGTTAGCACTAGAAAAGTTTAGTAGGGAGGATGCTACTACAAGAGGAATTCCTTCTAAGTGACTATGGCATTCAAAATGAGGCTTTATGGGCTGCTTGTTAACACATGTTCTCATGCTCATATAAAATTAATGTGAAAAGTTGCTTTAATTGGTTCCCACGCATAATTGATATTGATAATGGGGTGGTATAAAATTGTAATGGGCATATCCGTTAGTTAGTTATGATGGGTCAACAACATTGAAACCATCCAAGTGACATTTCACCTTGGAACAATCGTCGCTCGTGTGAAAACACGAAGTTTATGTAAATGAAAGTTGTGATTGTAGTGGAATTAAAACCATCGAGAAATATCAAAGAAGACGCTGCCTACCAGTTTTGAAAGACAACCAAGGCATTGAACAACTATTTGCGTTAGGATGTAGTGAGGGAATCGAAGGAAATTTGGCAGCCCTAAGTTGCCATTACTATTGCCAATCACACATTCAATAGTAACCATAAAAGGTAGCCACATATAAACAGAACCTCGAGGTGTTGACAGTCATAATCTATTGTAATAGCTTTGACGTATATATAGTTTTGTGTTTAGATGAGAATGAAGTGGGCTTCATCCAGGGTTCAGCTCAATCCTCGTCCATTCCATGCAGTGGTGTTTAATTCGCCAAGCAAGAGAATATTACGTGAGTGTTCAGAGTTAAATCAACAGAAATCAAGGACGTGTGATTGTCAAATTATTGCTCCTCCCTTATGATTGAGCGCTTGATGCGATGGTAATTATCCTTGGGTGATACTTTTATTCCGCATTTTCTATTGAAAAAGTAGCATTTTTCTGTTCGATTATGATATGATTGGATGAACGCCGGTTTGGGTGGATGTAGACCCATGTTTTTTTGTGGTGATCTTCAAATGTCTTGAGGATAAGAAAAAAATCCTTGACCAAGGTCCATGGTTTTGGGGATGAGTTGGTCTTCTAGTGAAGCCATGGTTTCCCAACTTCAATCCTCTCACTATGTTGCCGATGACTACTCTAGTATGGGTAAGATTCCCAGTTTTCCCATTCACTTTACCCATCTAGATCTCTTAGAAAAAGTGGGCAATTGTATTGGAAGATTCGTCAAAGTAGACAGGGAAAGAATTTTGAAAGGAATTTTCACCTATGTTTGCATATGTGTTTAGGTAGATCCCAATGAAGTTTTGCGAGATAAAATTGAGCTCAAGTGGATGGGAATTGTGTATTCCCAACCCCTGGACTATGAAAATACAACTTATAGATACACGTATAGATACACCAATAAATTTCAACCACAAACCTGTAAATTTCATTTTCCTTCACACCATGCATCTAATTTGTATTCTGTATGAGAATTAACAAAGGAATGATGCTCTTTTTCCTATATTTTGATTCCCGGAGAATACTATGATAAACGTGGATAGACATAGGGTCCTGTATGGTCCATTTACATCCCATGGATGGGAAACTAGAAGTAAATAAATAACATCCATTACATAGGCACTCATGTAAAATGGGGGAACAATGTTTTCTAGAATAAAAAAACTACAGTTATTCCTATAATCTAGGATTTGGATACTTAAATTATTAGATAGAACAGTCCCCCAGTCCATAACATAGCTGCATCAATCAAGGGTACCCACTGGTCTGAAAACTTTTGGGTATTGACATAACCAAATAATCTACATATCATAGTGGCAACATAACAATATGGACCGACAAGAGAAGGTATAGAATGCATACCCTTATTTTCTCACTTGTGCTTGCTGGCATCTCTTCTCCATCCTTTGATGACTTCAGATTGATCCTGATTTTCCTTCATGAATTTCTCAATGAAGTCATTATCATATTTCTTCTGAGCTGCCGACAACTGGTACATTCAAGTTGAATCTTTGTTGGTGAAAGAGCCGATGATTGTGTTCCTCTTGGTCATAAAGTTTCTGTTAGCGATGTTTAGATGGTCAACAACACATGTGATCATATCCATGTAAGGAAGGGTGTTCAGCTGAGCAACAATTCTGTGGAGGAATGAATTGGCCAGATCACTATATGTAGTATCAGAAACCGGGTATGAATCTTCGGCTATGACTACTCTTTCTGTGACTCTCGGCTCTTCATCTTCGAAAAGTTGATATGTGGCCTCCCAGGTAGATGTTCCGATGTTTGAGGTGCATGTGGTATCGGTAAATAATGCAAGCAATTATGCAAACTTAGGGGGAAGAGCAACTGATTGTTGTTGAACAACAGGTTTCTTCATGGGTTTGGTCAACCAAGACATTTTTGTTGAATTATGCTTGTTGGGACTGACTTGTCAAGAGAAACACAAGGGTGAGAGTAACTAACATTCAGAGCGAATAACTTAGCAAATAACCGATTATATAATAATCCAAGACTTTTATGAGCGAAATCTCAAGAAACCGTTAGTAATAATGAATGCGTTTATTCTATCGAAAACCATTAATTCTCCACATTTGGCCATTAATATCGCATCCACTATATCTCAACTTTTGAAGCCTTGTCACTTTGAAACCTCCGATTGCAATACGTGTTGTAGACTCGACTGCTCCATCATAGCACACCTTAATATAATATCACAGTTGCCATGTCACGCCTTTCATATCACAAGTTTTAAAGACGTGTGTCTGGTCATGGACATTAAAAGTTGCAATGGTTATGGTGTAAATAATTAAATTGAATGGATATGGTGTAAATAAAGTCGCAAGTTAGAGGCTTCGGAAGTTTGGTCATGGACAATAAAACAAAAACGCCACTCGCGAGATCCCAATATGCAACGTGGCAGTTTTATGGGGTCGACCTCTTTATTTACATATATATGCCGGCTTTTATTATATTTATGCTTTAAACCTTTAAAATTTATTTGGAAAAGGTTTTAATCGCCATTTTTCTTAAAAAACTTTTTAGGATGTTCTAATATAATCCTTTGGCATTGAGGCTTTAGAATTAAACCTAAAATTTATCGCTCTTTTTAATTAATTAATTTTTTTTTTTTTTTTTTTAAACTAATATTTCCTCTCAATTTTTTTTTTATAATTATATCCTAAATTTTAAAATAATAACCCTTCTCTATTAATTCTTTTATTAATTATATAATAAAATTATTAATTCATACAACACATATTTAACATTTTACTATTATTTACTACACATATTTAACTACTTCTATAACATTGCTTTTACTTACTTCCATATCCCACTACTTCTATGACGTTGCACAAACCTACTTCCATATCCCACTACTTCTATGACGTTGCACCGGTTTTTGCAAATGCTAGTTCAATATACGATGTAGGGTTTCAGGTCCGCAGATATATCCTTCTCCGAGGGGTTTCAGGAGGGCCTCTTACGCTGCGCCCCCTTTTCAGGTAGACGCATTTGCAAATATTTGCATTGTGCTATTTTTCTTTCCAGGCAGCGGATTGACTTGATCGGTGCACGGACAAAGGTGCATTTTTGGATAACCGATGCGGCTGGTTCAGATCCTCATATGCAATCGGATAGAGGTGAGTCTAAGCCTTGATTTCTTTTGTCCCTCTCAACCCATATTCTCTTATCACGATGTCTTTTTTGTTTTGTATTTCCGCTTCACATTTTCCAGAAGAGGTGCTGCTTATATTTGCTTTCACAGACTCACAACAGGCATATTTTTTCAATCTGTGTTTTTTTTGGCGCATTTATTGGCTTACATATCGATTGATATTGATATATTTTCCCTCAATTTTTATAATCTTTTATTTCATCTGAGTATAAAGAGATACATTCTGTAAATGCTTTAAGCTTCAAGAAATATCAGAACGAAAATATACATTCTTTGCTAAGCCTGAAGAAGGCATTGATATTGATTGAAGGGTCCTGTAACTTCTCTAAAATTCAGAATTCTTCTTTTGAGGCACTTGGATCATCTTCAGAATACTGAATGTCATAAGAATCCCCATTCGAGGATGCAGAAATATGTTCGTGTAAGATATGACAATCCTTGATTTCACTTCATAACGTTGAACCCTCAGCCAACTGTAGTCCTTCCTTCCTCAAGGTGTCTGCTTCACCATTTAATTCTTTGTAGACATGTTCAAAGCGCTCTGAAATAAAAACGGACAGAACGTTTGATTTCATCTTCTACTACTGCCATTCATCCAATTAATTACTAACAACTGATGAATTTAGTAACACTTGTTTAACAAATTCTTCTCCTATAGGAAAGTAGCACAGTCTGAATTTAAAGGCTAATAGAAACTGTAATCTTAATGTCGTTTGAGCCTATAAACGGACACAGTTAGAAAACATGCACAGAACATGTAGATCACTGTCGAGAACCCCTGTTAATGCTATTCCATTATCATTGAATAAAATGCTGCATCACTAACATATCTCAGTGCAAAATGCACTGCCCCCTTCCAAGTATTAGAACTTGTGTTTTGTGGCAACCTGATGAAATTGCCTAGGCTGCACCATGTACTGAAAGTGTTGACTGCAAAACAAATGGTAGGCCTTGTGTTAACTAAGTACATGAGGAAACCTATCAATTCCCTGTATACATATGTTATTCAAATCTACTACCACAGGGGAGTAGCCATGGGTTTGCAGTACATCATTTGAAATCTCATCAGAATTTCAATTGCATACACTGGAGTAGCCATGGGTTTGCAGTCCATCATTTGAAATATTCTAAGAATTTCAATTACATACTTTTTCTATCCAAGGAACACTTCACCTGCACTTTGCTACACCCCTAGAGCCATGAAGTAGTGCTTCAAGTCATGACCAATTCTCTTGCCAATTTTTCCCTGCACCAGTTTGTGGATTCCTTTTAACTTCCTGTGAGTGTAAGATTGTCTACATATGGGACTAAAACAAGCAGATTAGAATGATCTACCAAATTGTAAAAATTAGAATCTGCATCTGTCTTAGTGAAACCCAAATCTGAAAGTTACTCATCGATCTTGGAGTGCCATGCAAATGGTGCCTGTTTCAACTCATAAAGGGCCTACTTCAACTTGTAAACATGGGTCTCAAGCCTATTCAGCTAAAAGCCTCTTGGTTGGTTTATTCATATAACTCCTTAATCAACCTATTAAGAAATGTTGTCTTTACATAAATTTGATATAAAATCCAATGGAAGATTGTTGTGAAAGACATAGTAAATTTGATAGAGGTATGTTTAGTAACAAGAGCAAAAGTCTCCTCATAGTCAACTCCTTTTTAATGGGAGAACCGTCCAGCCACAAACCGAGCTTTGCAGTTTTATATGCTGCTATCTGGTGCATGTTTAACCATGCATGATTGTTGTAAGAAAAACTAGAGTCAAATACTGACTTCTCCACTAGTCTAGGAACTATCTCCTACCCATCATTCTTTAGGAGGAGATGTATTCCTCCATCATGGCATTTTGCAGTACTTGCTTCCTTACTGCCTTTACTAGAAGGTTTTGTTTCAATAATGAAAGATATCAGTGCAACATAACTAGGGAACTTTTTAGGAGGGTGGCTTATTTGAAGGGAAGTAGTTGGAGCACCAACTTACTCTGTTGCCTCTTTTAATGTCTAGATTAGCCATCTAGGCTTTCTAGCTGAACTTGAAGGTAAAGAGGCACCCCTTGCACTTCCAAAAGCTTGCTGATCTAAGTATGCGTTTCATGATCTTTTTGATTTCTGCAGATCTGTTTTTGGGATACCAAGCTCTTCTACCTCCATGGTCACTATTGGAGGTTTTTGAGACTTAGAGGACCATGCATTTTCTTAAAACTTGGTATCTCTGCTCACAACTACTTTATGTTGAGATGGAATGTATATTCTATAAGCTTTTGAGGTTTCACTCTAACCTACAAAAATGCCCTTCAAACTAGAAGGTTCCAACTTGGTCCTTTTCCCATCTGGAATATGAATGTAGATAGGACAACTGAAAAACTCAAAGATGTGTTACTTGAGGCTTCTGAATTCCTCCAGTCTTATCCTTCAAAATTCTGTGAGGATACCTATTCAAAATATAGACAATGATGAGACATGTTTATACACAGAGACACATGAGCAGAACTAGATCATGAATCAAGGCCCCAAACTACTGAGGGTTGTAGGGAACTATCAACATTTTCTTGATTCTTGATTTCATGCAAAAGGTATCAAACTCCTTTGGTTTTTGTGAATTAAGTCTAGGACTTCCTAGAAGAATCATCAATAAAATATTCATAGTAAATTTTACTTGATAAGGAAGTTGAAGAGATGGGCCCACATACATTTGAGTTGATTAGGTCAGAAACCCCTCTTGACCTATGTTTACTGCCAGGAAAACATCCTTTACATGCTGGCCAAGTGCACAACCTTTGCACACTCCTTTCTTCTCAGCCTTGAAGATTGGCAATGCCCACACCATGTTTTTCAAGATTGGCAACATTCACTAGTGCAAGTGACCTAGTCTCTTTTGTCAAAGCTCACACATGTTGTCACTATCATACCCTAAAGTTCTTATAGGATTCCCTTGCAATTTAGGATGAGAACTTGTTGATCTTCAAAGTTAGCCATATATGTAGGATCTATCATCACTGAAATTGGAAAGAGATTTTTAGTTAAGCTAGGTACATACAAAACATCATTAACTTAGTAAGCTTAAGGATATCACTTGATGGATCCCACTCTTGCAACTGGATATGTGGCATCATCACCAAGTTCTACTAAAGGTACTCTTGTTAGAGGTTGTATGTTTGCAGGCTCCACTGTCCACATACCAGTCCACATCAGACATGATGTCAGATGACAGGCATGAGACCATTGAGAAGTGTATCTCGAGATTGGATGAAAGCTCATCCACTTGAGCTGATGCTTTTGTACTCTTTACAAGTTGCTTTCCCTTCCCCTTCTTTTGATGACATTGGAAGCGAAAGTGCCCAAACATTTGACACTTGAAGCACTTGATGTGGCTCAAGTCCTTCCTTCCCTGGTTACAAGAACCTGGCTTCTCTTTCTTCCCTTTTTAACCCTTCTTAGTTCCTCTTTTCTTGTTGCCCTTCTTCGTCTTACTAATGGGGACAACATTCTGCTCCTTCTAGTTGAATTCATTCCATAGCCTCTTCAAAATGGGAAGTTTTAACTTTTTTTTGGCCTAGATGTCATAGCCAAAAAGTTTCCAAAAAGAACAGGACCTATTTAATGCAATGAGTACTAGCTTTTCACCCTTCACCTCCTCTCAATTGCTGCAAGCTGATCATGGAGATCAATAATCTTCATTAAGTAGGAAACTACAATATCCTTTTACTCATTTGCAGGGATTAAGCTTATTTCTTAGCAATGTCTTCTGTTTGTTGTTCTCACTCTGATAGAGTGACTAGAGCATCAAACATGTACTTTATTGTGGTCTTTTTGGTGATGTGAGGGATCTAATGATCCTTCATAGATTCAAGTATGACTCACTTGACCTTGGCCATCTTCTTTTTATGATTTACTAATTACACAGGTTTGGGAGGCTCTACAACCAGTTTCTCAATGAAGTTAGACAAATCCTACTCCAACAATATCTTTGTGCCTAGAGGCGCTCACCAGCCTGGTATGGAAGAGATGTTGTAATGTCGTGTCTTGATATGTAAACATTTTGACTCAGTCAAATTGCATAAAATGGAAATGAAATAAATAAAAAATAAAATAAAATTAATAATTAAAATAAACTTGAGGTAAAATAGTCAATTTATTGTTGGTGGTTTTGACAACCCATGGTTTTGCTAATGGTATTCTTATGTAAGAATAATTTCTCACTCTAGATCCATCTTAACTCCAGATCTATCGAGTGTCGAGAGGGATCAAATCTATTGAGGTGCAAACCTCTTTTAGAGTGAAAAGAAATTTGATCCCGCCAAATGCTTGGAAGATCTGTAGTTAAGATGGATGCAGGCTGGTTACCTGAGACTTCCCTGGGATGAAGTTAAGAGGGACCTTCCAATCTGTCCATGTATTTGAGATTGACTGTAGCCATACTACTGCATTGGAATATCGCCTAAACGAAAGTTAAGACAGATCAGCAGCCTAACAAAGAACCCGACAACTTGAAACTTCACTGTGCTTTTCTCAAGCATGGATCACAGCATCCGATCCCTGGAGCCTCCTGACAGCTCCCTTTCATAGGTAGCAGTCCTACTATCTATTCAAGGATTTTTAGAATGTTTCAACAAACCTTTCTCTGATACCATTATGAATTTTTGTCTAACTCATTGTAAACAGATTCTTCTTCTAGTGGAAACTAACACTGTCTAAATTTAAAGGCTAATCAAAACTGCAATCTGAATCTCACTAAAATCTACAAACACAGTTGGAATACATACATTGGAACACACAGATCAATGTCAAAAACACCTGTTACTGCTATTCCAATACTGCTGAATAAAAATCTGCTAGAAAGGATTTTGTGTAAGAACTGAAACTAACCCTATTACAGATCCATACTCTCACTCTTTCTTATAAGTGACACCTAGGGTTTATAAAAATAGATATATTACTTAGATCTCTGGATCTGTGCTCTATCTAACTGATAAAAAATGAATTCAGAAAGACTGAAAAATAAAACAGAACTAACTCATCTAACTTTAGCGCTTTATCTTTAACCTAAAGTATAATGATAAAATTATCTTATTCTTTTTATGGCTGGTCCATACATGCATGTGTGTGCCCTTATTGTTGGAATAATAAAATTTGTGATGTGCTCCTACTGTCTATTTATTGCTGCATTCTCACCAACAGATCATTATGCTGTTTGGAATTTAATGCTGCATGGATTTGTGTAATGCTGCTGTAATATAAGGTGCCCAGATCTGCCATGTGTGCTCCAACCTAGTAGAAGATGATCTGGGGTACACTATCTAACAACAATGAGCCAACAAACACTGGTATTTTTTTAAATGCCACTGTGGGCTGCTAGCTTTTAAAGTATTGTTAGGGAAATAAGCTCGGTGTAGTTATTTGATCCTCACCTAAATCTGTTTTAAATCTGATACAGTGAGAGTTATTGAGATAGAGAACACGTATGGCTTCCCTTTTTGGGGGGGTACCTTGACTAGCTCCATCAAAGTAATCCCCATGTTCCAGATTTGTCCATAGGAGCACGAATCAACTTTTTCTGTGTTGGGGTTGATGAAAAAGCTTTGAAGTTTGAGAAGATTGACTGACCTTGGAAGGCACATTGAAAGAGTTATATACCTGTCTTCAAAGATTTCAACATTTCTATCTTTCTAGATTCCCCATGATACTATTAGAGGAAGGCCTTTGAGGACTGAGTTTTGCTACCACTTTTTAGAGCACTCTTCAGCATAACCTCCTTGTCCACAGTCCTTTATCCTTGTCAAACCATCCAGATTTCCTTTATTAAGGACAGAATATCAGTAAGTGGTCTATGTTCTTTTCAACTCTTTTACACATGATACATTTGCTTGGACTTGATCCATTTCTTCTCTTAAGAACTTCCTATGTGGGTGCTCTATTTAAGATTGCCAACTGCATGTAAATAATGAACTTTTGAAAGGTTCTTATCCAGATGCGCTTCCACCATGAGAGTGTGCATTCTGGTCTGTCCAGGATACACGATTCTTATCCTAACTTTGGAGTGTAAATCCCCAAGGCTGGATTTTAGACCAGACATGTTCATCATCAGAGTCTTTTATATAGGCATGGCACACTTTTGATTTGTTTATAAATCCTTTTGATTGAATATTTTCTTGGCCTTTGAGTCGTCTCTCTGTTCAGCGCTATTCCAATCCTGTTGGCAAATGGAGGAGTTTCCTGGTCCAGCTGCCTGGTCTAGATTGAAGGGAGTTTATCACTGCTTCTGGCAGCTTGTACTCAGCTCCACTGCTTATCCATGGGTCTATACTGATCTTCGCCTTAGCCTCATTGCAAACCTTCCATGCCAGCAATCTGCCTATTAAAGGGAATGTTATAGTCAGTACTTTCAATAATATGGATGCATTGTTGATTGACTTGTTTGGGTTTCCAATCCAGTCTTCTGCTGAATTGGGCTCAATATATCTCTGAATGTGAATCTGATTCCAGAGGTCCTCTTTTGATATTAGTCTCCACATACACTTGGCTTTTAGGGCTTTCCCGAAGGAATGATATTCGATATGTAATGCATGTGGGCTTTTTTGTATACCTTTGTTTTCTTAGCAAAATATAGTCTTATATTATAAAAAACAGATCAAGTACTGTAATTGCTTTCTCTTTGCATCCATGCTAGAAGAGCCAACATATCAGATTGGGCATCATATTTGGAATGTCTCATGTCATTCTAAGGACAAAATCCACAACAGTGATAAGATTCAATGTTTGCTTTTATTTTTATTGTGCTCTTTCCAGCTTTGTGGCTGGAATGTGTTGTAGGTCCAATTGAATCTGTATTGAGTTCAACCTAATTGTACAATGTATTTTTCTAACTTTCTACAAACGTGTTGTTTATATCTAGTATAAGCAGATGGGGGATAGACTCATGGAGTACTAGGCTTGTGCAGTTACATCCTGTAATTAATCTATTAAGATTGGTTCTGGTCTCCTTAAGTCCATATCCAGATGGGTCATGAGGGGAATGCAGAAGTTGATTTTGTATTCTTATCGGCACTGGGTCATAGATCCCACGATCCTTCATTTAATGTCTAGTTTTTGTCAATAATTAGGTTCTGTTCTTTAGATACTCCAATCTTTAGTTTTAACTTTTAATGTTTAGTGTTCTTTTATGGTGATTATTTTTTAGTATTTAGATCCTGTAATGATCCTTCTACTATGATTGGTTCTTTTTAAATTCTTTTCTAAATCCTTTTCTAAATCCTTGATGTCAAAGTAACACAATTTCGTTATCGAATCAGGCAAGTCTTTGTTCATTGGAATTAAAAACATTTTACGGAAATGAGAGTGCTACCAGGAAAATTTTTAGATAATACAGTTCTGTAGTTTGATGCTACAACAAATTTTGTTTGTGTTGTCACTGCCTTGTTTGGTTATTGGTATCAATTCTACTTTGGTACTGCATTTAGATACTTCAAGCTACATCATTTCCACATAAGATTGATAGGAATTCGACTATGTAGTGATTATAAAAAACACTGCTGTTTATCTATCCTATTTTAGTACTACCACACGACTTGCAATTGTGCTAAACAAAAAATTACGAAATAGTTAAAATTTTGATCCATTTTTTGCTTTTGTAAGAAAACAATAGTTTATTTTAACCAGTGTTCCATGAGGATGTGTCCCCTATGGTGGGGTGCACGTATCCACGCTTCCCACACACCTAGGATGGGAAGATGCTCAGGGACACGTTTCCCCACGCCCCCTTTTAGGGAGACACAAGGAGACGCAGGGGGAAACGTTTCCCTACTGTGGGGATGTGTTTCCCCAAAAGGGGTGCTTCTGGGCAGCTCCCCTAAAAAAGGGCTAGGTGCTCCCCCTTAATTTTGCTTGAAACAATAATTTATGAGTGGTAAAGCTCAACATTCAACCCTAGGGCCCTATTAATTGACTTAGGATGTTTGAGAGTGGTTCTGACCTCATTTTATTTCATATGGAGAAAGTAAATTTCAGATTCCACTCAAAATGCATCAGACAACAATTTTTAGGATTTCAGGAATGAGCGAATTGCGATGTTTCCATTGGGCTCTATTATATATAAGGGTTTGGAACTACCATTTAATCAAGAGCACCAAGCCCAAAAGCACCCCTTTTGAGGGGGGCCATGTTCTGCTTAATTTTTTTTCTAGTAACTGTTGTAATATAGAAATTAAAAAAAAATTATAAAACAACCATAAAAAAAAATTAAAATTAAAAAGAACAACACATAACAAATATCAAAACCTAAACTAATTTGCAATCTCTAACTCACTCATTCGAGTTACCAAGCTTATGTCTACTCAGCTTGCTGCGCAGCACTATTTGACTTAGCAGTTAACTGTTGCACCTCCTCCTCCATGGCACTCCTAAAATGCTCATTGGCCATTTTTAATCGTCAATTTTAACTTTCAAGTCTTGACATTAGATATGGATGACCTTAGACTGATTCTTTGACTTTCACTCTTTACTTTTTTTGAGTTTGAGTTATATCAATTTACTATTCCAATCTTCAGGCTTAAGTATCTACTACAGTCTATTTTGGTTAGTACTAATTAGATTCTAGAATCACGAATTTAAATTTTAAATCAATTTAGAATCTAGAATGATGAATGATGAATTTAATTTTTAAATCAATTTAGATTCTAGAATGTTGAATAATGAATGATGAATATGGATCAATCTAGTTCATTATTGAATCTCGTGGTGTATGAATGAATGATGTATGTATTAGTATGAATGATGAGTATGGATCAGTGTATTTCATTATTTAATTCAATCATGTACGGATCAATGTATTTATGCTTTCATTATTGGAATATATATATATATATATATAGATAAAAAAATTATATACCCCCATATCCCCCTGCCCCCTAATTTTACCTAAAATTTGAGGGTACTCTCACACGCCCCCCTGTGCATCACCCCAGACATGCATCTCCCTATCCCGGAGTCTTGGTGGAACATTAGTTTTAACTTGCCAACATAGAAGGGTTGAAAATATAGTATGACTTCATATTGAAATATGACCATGCCCTTCAAATTTGATGCCAGGTTGAAGAAGTATTTTAGGAAAAGTATTTTGAAGTGTGTTCTAGTGTTTGCCTTTTAGAAAATGTCAATCTTTTTTCAAGCTTTCTTTTCAGTTCTTATAACTGATTTGTTTGTTTTACTTTAGTGGTTTATTTATAATAGTTAAAAAGGCTTACGAGATTTAATGGAAACCTTTTATACCCACACCAGATATGCCAAAAAGACCTTAGACGTGTGAATGCCAATTTTGATGCACCATTCATATTGTGCAGTTGTGATGTTTTTTGTTAACGATTGTGCTGAATAGCTTTGTGTCGAATGATGCAGGTACCTTCAAGACAATTTATACCACATACGGGAATCACATGAGATGGATCTAGATTTGAAGATAGAATTCTTCAAACATGTTAACTAATGCATTCAACTGTCCAATGTTCTTAGGTAGCGGTCTTGTAAGATTTCTTCTGACAATATCTGGTAACAAGAGTATTATTGTAATCATTAAAATGTTATAAATAAGATATATGAAATAAAAATTCAGGTATTGAATTTTTCATTAAACATTATTTAGAATGTATTAATACTTATAAGTATCTTAGACATGTATTTGTGTGAAAATAAATTGAATTGGTTTATGTTTAAGGACAAGGCATCCAAGGCGAGGTTAACCAAGACAAAAGTCACTCATCGTAGTGGCCAGAAAGGTTTAAAAGCACTGATAACAACCTTTGTAAGTATATTAAACATGTGATATTTTTTTAATAATTTTTGTACTAGAAGAAAGTCATTGTTATCCAATTTCTCCCTATTTACTGATTGATAGGAACTAAAATATGGAAGACCTCCAAATCATTCGGAAAAGGAGGTGCTGCAGCAAAAGAGATGGGTTGAATTTGTTGTTTGGATGGACTCTATGGTATGTAATCTTAGTTGGATTTCCAATATACTTTTAAACCATATTTTCATTTTATTTTTTAGTACTATTAGATATTATATCTTATCTCATTTTATGGTTAACATTGTATAACAAAAACATGCGTTGTGTTATGTAATTAATACTAACATGTAATATTGATTTTTTTTGTCAGAATGCTATAGGTAATGATTGCCAAGACGATGATCCAAATTATGTTCAACATATATCAGGAGATGATGAGGATGATGGTGGTGAAGGAGGAGATGATGATGATAGTTGCGGTGTTGGTGATGATGTGGATCAGAGTAATGAGGATGGTCAAGATGATCATGAGGATGATCTTGGTGGTGGTAGCTAGGCATGCACATGCATTGTTTTTTATGAAGAAATTATTGTGTAGAATGACATTGTTATGTTTAGATGGGTGTTGTGAATTTACCCTATATCAATGAGACAATTTGATTTTGTAATCATACAATGAGTTTGATTTATGTATGTTGTTAATTTATCGTAGAATAACGATATTCATGAAATATTTTGATTTGTTAATCATATTTGAATTTTACTTGTTTTGATTAAAAATAATACTGATTTTATTAGTATTATGTTGCTATTTTATACATGTTTTGAAAATTGTTAATGACACATTGTTATTTTTTTGGATGCATGTTGTCAATTTCTCTTAAATTTCTTTACAAATGATTTTGAATTCTGATATATGCTTTAATGATATTTAGAAACTATCATATATTTCACTATGAATCTATAAAGGGGGTCATATATGTAAAGAAAAATATACTCTATATAAGAAGTCAAATGCGGATGTAACCATGGATGCAAAATTGAAAGTAAAATTGGATGTTAAACTAGGAATTAATACAAAATGCAAACAATTGACATACAAAGTGTTTTAAATTAGAAGTGAAAAATTGTGCAATAGTTGACACAAAGAAGGGAACAAAACATGGCATACAAAAGGATATCAAATTGGGCAAACACAAGGACACATAAATGGGCACCAAATTAGATGCAAAAAAAGACAACAACTAGATGTAAAATAAGATGCAAAGTTGAGCGTTAAAAAGAAGCAAAAAACATTACAAATTGATATGCCAAATGATGATGCAAATAATGGTGTAAATTTGGGATGCAAACTTGGGTGCAAAAAAGGAAAAAAAAAGATGTAAGAAAAGACATAAAACAAGATGCAAAATGGGGCTGAAAAAAGGTGAAACCAAGGATGCCATATTGGATGTAAAAAATGATTCCTAATCACATGAAAATTTAGGCTCGAACTCAGACACAAAATTATATGCAAATGTGGACACAAAATGAGGCAAAAAAAGATGCAAATTTGGATGGTGAAAACGATGTAAAACTAGACACCAAAAAAATGCAAAATTGGATGAAAAAGTCGGTGTAAATAATGGTGCAACATTGGACACAAGTAGACACAAAAAAATGGTGCAAAAAGGGGCATAAAATAGCTTAAAATTGGATGCAAAACTTGGTGCAAAAACAAATACAAAAGTAGACGTAAAAAATGGCTCTAAATTGAATGTCCCATTAGACACAAAATAAGATGCAAAGGTGGACACAACACATGACTCAACATAAGATGCAAATATAAATGCAAATTTGGATGCTCAAAATGATGTAACATTAGATGCAAGAGATGGTGCTAAAAATGATGCAAAATTGGATGAAACAAATGACGCAAAATATGGTGCAAAATGAGATGGGAAAAATGGAGACAAATCAAACGTAAATGTGGATGTAAAAAATGGTCCAAAAAAAGATGCAAAAATGGGCACAAAAATGGATGCAAAATTTGGTGCTAAATCAAATTCAACACATGGTGCAAAGATAGGCACCAAAGCTGGTGAAAAAATAGAAGCAAAAACTAGTGTAAGACTAGATACAATACCTGGCGTAAGACTAGATGCAAAAACTGACACAAAATGGATGCATAAAAAGACGTTAAATTGGTTTCAAAATACAGTGTAAACTTGATGCAAATGATGGTGCAAAAATGGAAGCAAAGAATGACACAAAATAGGAAGCAAAAGAGAATGAAAAATAGATGCAAAAAATGACACAAAACTAGAAGCAAAACCTGTCATAAAATAAGATGCAAATCTTGGTTCAAAATTTGACGCAAAAAATGATGCATAGTTTGGTGTAAAAAATGATGCAAAATCTAGCGTGAAAAAGGATGCAAAATCAGGTGCAAAAAAGGACGCTTTAAAAATTGTACAATAGAGCCAGATTTAGCGCCAGGTTGCTCATCACAATTACAAAAAAAATGCACTAAAATCTGGCGCTAAATCTGGCGCAAATCGCTGGTTTTGT